>JAQQSO010005623.1:0-11907 GCA_028658305.1 Pachyuromys duprasi
CTCTGGAAAGTGGAATGTGGTTGTCTGGATGATAGTGGTCTCCATTTTCATTCACTGGCATTATTGAAGTTATGGCCTAGCTGGAGGAAGTGTGTTACTGGAGAGTTGACTTTGAGGTTTCAGAAACTCAAGCCAGACCTAGTGTTTTATTCTCTCTTCCTGATGTCTACCAATCCAGATGTAGAAATCATGGCTACTTTTCCAGAGCCATCTGCCTGTGTGCTTCCACTATTCCTGCCATAACAGCGATAGACTAAACCTCTGAACTGTAATCCCTCTCCAATTAAATGTTTTTTATTATAAGTATTGCTGTAGTCATAATGTCTCTTCACAGCAATAGAAACCATAACTAAGACCATTATTAAGCCAAATTGTTAGCAAGGATAAGCATGTGTGCACATACTTTATATATAAATGTACACAAGATGTATAGCTTGTATAAGACAAAGCATGTTTTGTTATATATGTATATTTATAGTCTATAGTTTGTGAAAGTAAAATAGAGTTGTGTGCACACACATTATACATTATATATAAATATACATAAGGTAAAGTTTGTATGAGATAAACATGTTTTCTATATGTATGTACATTTGTATGTGATATTTTGTATGGCTGAAATTAATGGAGACTATCTGTATAAGCTGTGTTGATATAATGTTCAATATGCATTCAATTGGAATGTTCGTTCAAATTTACCCTTGTTCGTTCAAATGCTGATTTCTCTTCTCCACTATCTGGTTTCAATCCTGACATTGCATTGCTTATTCTGAGCATCACCTGTCTAAAGTTTGTGTAAATATGCTGCCATTTTTTCTCTGTATTGCTAATAAAAACAACAAGCCAATGGTGAGAAATGAAGAAAATAGTGTGGAACATCCTGGTCCAGAGGGAAGGAGAAAGGGGAGGAGGGTTTATGTGAGTGGAAAGGACTGGAAAACATCAGGAGAAATGAACCAGTCCTATTATATGACTAAAGAGCAAGTATAATGTGGGAAATCTGAATGGGAGGAAGCTATGTGGGCTTGGAGGTTTAGGATGAAATAATTATTGCTCAGCATTGTGCTCTAGGTTCATTAAATAAATACTAGTTTCTGTGTGGTGATTTGGAAATACAGCTGGTTTAGGAATAACCATTGATTAACCAAAAAATAAATCAATATAAAATATTAATAATTGTTAACAGAGTCTCAACCCCATAGATGTTCAGATGTCATAACTTCAGTCTGGAGTAAGAGTCACCCTATTACAAGTAATTCCTTTATAGGAAAGCAACACAAACATGGACCCTAATGAAGAATGTCAAATAAACATTAGGATAGAGATTTGCAGCATGCATCTATAGGCCAGATTGAGTCCTAAGGAATCTCAAGGGGGCTAATTTCTAGGTTAAGTGCAGAAAGGAGGAAGGTTGAGGATTTATAGGAAGGATATTAATAAAATCTTGTAGTACAATAATAAAATTAATAAAAATATAATTACATAATATATTTAAAGGATGCCCCATATCTTCTCTGCAAAGCAATTGGATTTGTTCTCTAGCTAAATTGTCATCTGAAAGATCTCACACATTTCAGTGAAGGGAGGATTAAGATTGTAGGATGTTCAGTTACTTTCCCAATACATATGTATGATTGCCAAGACTGTGTGATTCCAATCAAAGCTCTCTGTCTCTGTTCCATAACAATGGTTTAGAAATTTCTGAGAGTCCAGCCTAAAAATCCATGCTCTTTGATGAATTCTGAGGAATGACCTCAAGATTAAGGTCACAAAAACTCAAAGCTCATAAGCCAAACTAGAAGTTGTTCCTTTGTGAAATACAGCTAAGCTCAAGGCAAAGATTTTGCTTCTGGATTGATCTAAAGTCTCTGAAGTTCTTGAATCTCATTGTGGCTATGCCAAACATTGTGTATACATTAAGAGCTGGGGTACTTTATAGGCTTGCTAGAGCAAAAGGTCATTTTGGCCTAAACACAGAGTATTAGACAGCTCACCTGGACACACGTATGCAGTACCAGAGCATCAAGATGCTAAAAATGTGGAACAAATTTTAAAAAACCATGCTAGTTAACATGGCTTTCTGCATACAAGAAAATGAGCAGCAAATTATAAAATCGCAGTGGCTTTTCTTTGAAGGTGATCTCCTGTGGGTTTTTCATATGAGTACATGACCCTGCGCCCATTCATCTATGGGCAGCACTAATTACACTAAGCAATCAAGAGCCACCAACCTGAAACCAGAGATGAGCTATGCTCCCAGAGGCTGTGCTGTTGAAATGCTGAGAGCACCTACCAGGACAACAGTTCAAAGACCCATGTTTCTTCAGGCAAGCTTATTTTCCATTCCTCACCTTCAGAGACTTCAGAGAGGCACAGTCCTCCCCAGTCGTACTATTTTATTTGGGTGTACTTCTGTTGCTGGGGTTCTGAATATTTCAAGTGTTACTAGAGTTGTTTCATTCAGGCAACCCAGCAAGCAAGGCTTGGTCACCTGTTATCAAAAGGCTAGTTAGAGACTCAATATTGAAGACAAAATAAAGAAGATTTTTTTTCAACATTGACAAGTTGAGAAGAGAGACAACCAAATTAAAGTCTATCTTCAGATCAATGACATGGTGTTCAGGTTGACAAGAAAAGCAAGAGGTATGAATAACTAAGCAGTCCTGGTCAAGGTGTGGCCCCATCCATCATCACTGTCAGTCTCCCCTGCAAAGGTTCCAGGTGGTACCAGGCATCAGTCTTTTATCCCTCATGAGTTTCCTGGAGAAAACCCAATTCCTTCAGGTATGTTGTCTCAACTGTCTTATAGATGAAGGAAGAAACACATGTGTTTCTTTAACAGATACTTTATTGGTTTGTGTGTGTGTGTGTGTGTGTGTGTGTGTGTTTGCGCACACGTTTACACTTATATGTAAGTGAACACAGAGGCCACAAGAGAGTATTAGAAAGTTTTAGTTGGCTGTGAGCTCCCTGATTTGGATGCTAAAAGCTAAATTCAGGTCTTCTGCAAATTTCTTTTCTGCCCTCCACAGTTACCCACATACATGTCTAAATGTATACATAGAGACACAGAACTAAAATATTTTTAAATAGAGTTATTCTCTGTATTTTATTGTCTCTGTTTTCCTCTATAAGATACTAATTTGCAAAAATAAGTAGACAGAAAATATTGAGAAGTGGACTCTAACCAGAGCAATTCAGAAGTCACAGCAAAGTTTTGAATCCCACTTCCATGCCTCCCTTAGCCTCCCTTAGCACTAGGAAACAAGCTTGATTTTGTATTTTTAATGTCATTTTTCCCAGCATGAAGGAGACCAACAAATCTCTCCAAAACAGAAAACAAGATCTTGAAAAAAGGGTGGGGCTAT
Source organism: Pachyuromys duprasi (assembly GCA_028658305.1). Classification (NCBI taxonomy): domain Eukaryota; kingdom Metazoa; phylum Chordata; class Mammalia; order Rodentia; family Muridae; genus Pachyuromys; species Pachyuromys duprasi. The sequence continues at coordinate 3,369 of JAQQSO010005623.1, forward strand.
TTTTAAAAGTATAAAATGATTGTAAAGGAGGCCCTATTGGATGACTACATAAGAGGAAGTTACAGCATTTATTGCTCAATATGTGGTCATCCAGAAAGTATATATTATGTGATGCTGTGAAGGAGGAACACAGAGAGCTGCTGGTCCAAAGTGAACAAAGGAGCTACCTTTCCTGCTGGTAGTAATCATAGTTACTGTAATAGGGTGTGGAGAGAAAGTTTTCCATTTGTGCTATAGTTCGCAGTTAAGGCCTGCATTCAAAAGACAGCCATCAACAAATGAGGTGATATGTAGTCCCCTAAAGGCTTACAGAAATGGATGGAAATGCTTCTTTAACAATCTCTTACAAGTGAAAAGTTTGTCAGTCCAGGATATATAATGGATGGCTGAGAAAAGAAAGACAGAAAGAAAAAGAAAAAGAAAGGTGTATTTTTTTTTCAAGTGTTTTTGGTATTCTGGGAAGAATGTGTATGCACAGAACTCAAACCATCCTGGCAGGAATGAAGGTATTCTCTCTCTCTCTCTCTCTCTCTCTCTCTCTCTCTCTCTCTCTCTCTCTCTGTGTGTGTGTGTGTGTATGACATGTGTGTATGCACACAGGTGCATGCACACACATGCAGGTGTCTGTGATGTGTGTATGCATTTATGCATGTTGTTGTATGTAAGTGCAGATAAGCATGTGCCATACCAGATGCATAGAGGTCAGCAGACAGCCCTGGGAGTCAGAGATTACTTCTCACCTTGTCTGAGGCAGAGTCTTTTGTTCTTCATTGTATAGTCCAGGCTCTCTGAAGTGTGAGTTTCTGTGTTTTCTCTGTCTCTGCCTCCCATCTTCCCAAAGAAACACTTGGACCTCAGATGTATGTGCTACTATGTCTGGTTTTTAATGAGTGTTCTGGAGATAGAAACTTCTTGGCAAATGTGTTTCTGACTCAGAAATTTCTGCAGTTGAAGCCATTCTGAAGAGGCACCTGTGCCTTTCTCTTTGGCTATCAGATTACTGAGACAAAGGATCCCCAAGAACTGGAATTTCCTCAACAGTTTCACACTAGAAGAAGAGTAAATGTTAAGCCTGTTTACAGCCAGAAAGATAGCTTGGCTTTAGAAAGAAATTTCCCATAGGTCTGACAAATAACCGGCTGCCTTGCAAGAGAAACTAGAACTGAGACAATGATGTTAGGTGGGACCACACCTTGACCTGGACTGACACAGTCTGCTTAGATGTTCATAATGCTTGATTTCTCCCTCAACCCAATACTCATGTAAAGTCTTTAAAAATGAAGTTAGGTGATTAGCAGACTTCTTTGTCCATCTTCTCAGTGAGTACATGTTAAATAAATATCCTTTTTTCACTATTGTTTGTTTAATTGACCTGTGGAGGGTTGGTGGTGGAGCCTAGATTATTGGGTCTACCATTACTTTTATTCTCACACCTCTGATAACAGTACAAGAAAAATTACTTACATCTTAGCCTGTGATCTCTCCATCACCAACATATTATGTCTAATGCCAAGGAATGCTGGACAGGGTAGTCCTCTATGTAACCTCCATAGGTGAGATCCACCTGTAAGAAAAGAGCAGGTTTTTGACTTATGTGATAAGCCCCTTGATGGTCAGAAGCACCAATCTTCTAGTCCTCAAAGTGATACTTCACATCTTCACATCTGAAAGGTCTCTGTGAGCTGAGACATCTCCATGACCAACAACACAAAGGGTAAAGACTACTGTATTTCTTCCTCATGTAGCCTTACCAGCACACAGGAGCTTCTGAGAGTAGCTCTCATCAATGAAAAGAGTGACTCTCTCCATCCCAGAGCCTCCAGACCAGCAGAAAGCCCCTATGGACAATTGTACCCCAGCATTAGTCTTGGTGAAGATTTGGTCATGTGGGATTGTAATGAAGGCAGCCAAGGAATAGACGTATGTTTCTCTAAAGATGAGACTGCAGGCAAAAGTGTGCTAAAGAAACAGGGATATCTTTCTAGAAAAGCACAAACAGGTGAAAAACCCGTTGGTATGTAGGTACTAATACAAAGGACAAGAGTAGGACAGGGCAAGGCTAAGGACAGGAGAGGCCTGCTTTGCAGTAGCTTCAGCCCCATGTAGTTTCTCATTAGGGTTCTTCACATTCCAGACCTGAAAAGCCATCTACCAAAAGAGGGAGCATTGGTGTATGTGAGAGAAACCACGCCCAATTATTCACTATCATTTTCAGCTTCAGTTATTATTAATGACAGTGACACATACTTTAATTTCCTTATGTGATTGGATTTATCTACTACCTTGGGCTCTTTTACTAAGTGCGTTTATGTTTGTTTGTTTGTTTTGTTGTGGTGGTGTTTTGTGTTTGTGTGTGTACATAGTTGTAACAAAAGCAACTTAAGGGAGGAAGGGTTGATTTTGTCTCAGTTCTAAGGTACAGTCTATCATGGTGGATAAGGCAGGATGGCAGGAACATGAGGCATCTTGTCACATGATCACATTGTACCCACAGTCATGAAGTGGGGAGAGATGAATGCTCTGGCATGTTTCTTTTAATGCCCCTGCCAGTCCTCCCAGCCCATGGTACAGTGTTGCCCTCTTTTAGAGTGGGTCTTCTGGCATCTTTCTGGCTAATCTAGAAACTATTACAGAAATGTCCAGAGGCTTGTCTCCTTGGTCCACATCTTGTCAAGGGAAAGACCTGTATTAAACACCAGAGTAACAATATGTAACCAGGAAGCTAAGGATGTTGTATGTTCACATGGTCACATGTGTGTAGGTATGTATTCATTTGTCTGCATATGCATGTGGAGACATAGTATCATATCAGATGTTCCTTAGACACTAACCACATTGGGTTTTGATAAAGGATGTCTCACCAAGCTGAAGATTACCAAATAGGCTAAACTGGCTATCCCAAGAACAACAATGGCCTACCTGTACCCACCTCCCCAGAACTGGTATTTTAAGGACATATTACTTGCCCTTGTAAAACACTTTACTGATTTGACCTGGGTTCTGAGGATCAGATTCAGCTCCTCAATCAAGCTTGCACAGTAAGCACTTTACCAACCGAATTATCTCACCCCAAGCACTTTTCATAGTTTTGTCTCTGTGTTAAGCTATTTCCCATTTCTCAGTCTCAACAATATTTTTTTATATATGTTGGTTTGTATTGAGGAGCTGCCCAATTTGCTGGTGTCTATAGAAACAACACAAACAATAGCCTAGAATGGCAGCAAGATCTGGAAAAAATAGCCCAGCACATTTGCACATAGGATCTCCATTGCAGCACATATTCTTTCCCAAGTTCTACAGCCCAGCACACTAGCACATGACATACATGGCAGCAATGCCCCCATTCTAACAGTGGTCTCATTAGAACTCTGACTCCTGGAAAGTCGGTGTGATAGGCTGTTCATGATAGTTAAGGACAGTGAAAGCTAACACCGCTTAACAGTTTTTCTGATGGTTCAGCAAGATGGAACCTACATCAAGTTTCAGTGCCGTGAATCCTCCTCTGATGGTATACTTCTGCTGTGAAATATGCTGCCTGATGGAGGTTTTTATTTACAGCCTCTGAAAAGATTGAATATAATTATAAAACAAGGTTACAACCTAGCACTGTACAGTTTTATTTGGTTTTTCAAAAAAGTACATATATGCAAATGTATATAACCATGTAAAATTCTTATATGTGTTTTCAAAAGGATTATACTAGAAATGATTTAATTTGTTTTCATTTATTTTCTGATATACCAAACATCAAAAAGTCATTAAGGAAGCAGTGTATTCAAACTACACCTAATTATCTCAGAATACATTCATGTATATGCACTGTAGACATATTTACTGAAGTCTCTAACTATTATTACATTGTGCATTGTTTTTCTAGTGCCTGAAGACATAGCTCAGCAATTAATAGCACTTAATGCTTTTCCTAAGGACCCAAGTTAGATTCCCAGCATCCACATCTGATAGCTTACAACTGCCTGTAACTCCAGTTCTAATGAGCTTTGACACTTCCAACCTCTACAATCATCTGAAGTCATGTGCACAAACCTATGGTCACACAGTACATTCATATACATAACTAAAAATAATACAAATTGATTAAAATAATGTTATGCTTTCCCGTCTTCTTGTCTCTTGATCAGATAATGTAAAATTGAATATTCTATTTCGTCTCTGAAGATCCACTCCCTTTCCCTAGCTGGTTAACCTCCTAACTTTTGGAGCATATTAACAGAGGCTAAAAGCTTATTACCCAAGACCTCACAACCAAAAGACACTGCAGTTTATTTTACATTGCAGTCTATTTGTTCTAGATAATGACAAAACTCTAGCTAGCTCTGGCAGGGTAAAAAGGACATACTTAAAAAGTTAAAATCCCAGGTCTCATGTAAAACTGCAAGCTCAGCTTTCACATAGTGTGGCATAATGAAAAGCAAAGAGACTTTGGGGATCAGAGATATTGAGATATCTCTCACTAAAATTCAACTTCTATCAGTCTAAGAAAACTTTCTCTTTTAAATAACAAAAGCAACCACCCAAAAGTCACATTGGAGAAATGCTACAAATTAGTAGTAATTACAAAGGAAAAGATCATTTAAGTATATAAATATTTAAAGAGGTTTTTTTTTTTACTGTAAGAATAGTAAAATAAATTAAAGGGCACATGAAAAACTAAAACACAATGTTTGTAGCAAATATTGACAAATGAAGGTTCTTTAGATTGAATATGTGAGAAGCTCCCACAGATGAATCAGACCAGCATGCACCATCTGATGAGTAAGTAAGATGGCCACTGCTCTGGTAGGGTCACCCCAAGAGAAGCAAGGGAGGTGGTCAGTGAGAATCTGGAGAAATACATTCTCCACTGTGAAGAGCAACATTAGCGCTGCCCCAGCCTAGCTCAGATCATCCCCTTACTGCAAAGGCAGTGCTTAATACAGAAGCTGTAAGTGGACAAAGTACTGAGAATAAGAGATGAAAGAGGGCTGAATTCTAAATGAGACTCCTATCTTAACCCCATTAATGCTTAAAGGAACATCTCCCTAATGGGCTAAGAATGCAAGAAATAGAGAATAGAGGGATATACAGCAAAAAAAAAAATGTTTTCTGGATATGGCCTAGCCACTGCACTGGTGAATTCACTGTAGATCTGGTTATCTACAGACTAGGCCCTCAACATTTCATCACTAATAAAGAATGCCCCATGTGGTCCCATCCCTCCCTGAGGAGCTATTGGCAGTTAATGGTTATTGTGGCATGGGTATTGTGGTGATTTGATTAAGAATGGTTTGAATAGGGAGTAGAACTGTTTAAACAGGATTAGAAAGATTAAGATGTGTGAGCTTTTGGAGGAAGTGTGTCACTGGGGGTGGGATTTGAGGATAAGGAAGTAGAACTGTCAGCTATTTCTCTAGCACCATGTTTGCCTGCTATGAGGATAGTGGAATAAACCTTATGATTGTGAACACTGTGCTTAGAGGATAATGTACTGTTCTAGGCCTATAAAAATTGTTTTTAGCTGTAGAGCCATGAGGAGGCTGCTCTTACCTTAAATGTACCCCGTGAGCTAGTTCTAGATGGATAACTTCCTGGAACAATTGAGTTATTCTTAAAAATTTCTGATGTAAAATATTCCACTGACTCAGCTATTCGTACTAAGTAATGGGTCACAAAATCAAACAGGCTAAGGTTAAGTCTGCTTTTGTGTGAAATGCTTGTTTACTTGCTCAGATGGCTGAGGAAATTACTGGAGGTCTTTTACAAAATCAATCCTTGCCATCACCCAGAAAGGATATAAGTTAATTTGGCTCCACAAAAATTTAAGTTTGTGGGTTTTCCCTTTATAACTCTGAGACTGACAATAGCTGAGGCCTTACCTAGAGAACTTACCATGTTTTGGTCCTGGCCAGATTTTTTAAGGACCCCTCTTTTACTAAAATCAAAATTCAAGTCAGTTTGGTGAATCTCTAAACAACCCCAGGCCCATAACATCTCTGAGACTGTGAGAAAGCTACAATTAAATACTATCTTTAAAAGAGTTACTTTGGTCATGGTGCCTCTTCATGTCAATAGAACAGTGGCTAAGGCAGGTGTCATTTTCTTCAGTGGTGTTCTTACCAACAAATTGCCATTCTTCCTGTAAATAACCCCACCAGTACCTGGGCAAGTAGCTCAGCTTAAAGCTCCTGGGATACACACACAATATCGAAGTCATGAAACAAGGAACTTGCTAGAATAAAAGGGTTTCAGTGAGAGAAGGAGATGGATAAGACTGGAGAATATGGAATGAAAAGGATGAAAGTTATTACATATTATATGAAATTGTCAAATAAAATATAAAATAATGAAATTAAACATTGCAGTGGGAGGTTATTTCTACCTGTAACATTAGAAGACTTATGTAGCTCTTTCCTCCAATAGAAAATGTACTTCCTAAAGAAGGTTGGAGGCTCCTAAGACTCAGGAAGTAAACAAAATATATAAAACCCAGGAATTAAATTATTCACAAGCTCAGGAACTTCCTGAAATCCGTTAGATTCACAAGCCCCTCCTCAAGTTTGTATAAGTAGGAAAACTGTTAAGGAGTTGCTCCCATTTCAGGTCTTGAAGATACATGGGGAATATAGGATTGCAGCTTTCATGAGTCGGCCCACACTCTGAGTGGTCTTTTCAGTGATGTAGCTATTCTATGAACAATCCCAAAGATAAATACACTGTTTCACTAAGAGAGATTATTCAATTGTGGAATCCCTCTCTCACCCCCACCTCATCTTTCCCTCATTGATTGGCCCCTATTTAATTGGATCTGTACACATTGGTTCTCCTATTGCTTGGAAAAAGCACACAGCAAAGGCTTTCTTTAACCACTGTTTTGTTGTTATGATGTTGTAATGTAAATATCATATTCCTGCATAACTAGCATAATCGCATAAAGTGTCACTGCCTTCTTATCTTCATAATATTTGTCACAATGTGGTATTATCATATTTTGTTATTAGTGATTATTGTCTACCTATTGGAACATACACATGAGAACATTTTTTTCAAAGAAAACTAAAATAGCATCCTGAATCCTCCCCCCCCCAATTTATGATATTTTATTGTATGTCTCAATGACAGAGGTAAAAAAAAAACTGGTAGGAGCACCTATCTTTCACCAAAGTTTTGTGAGTTTTTTTTTTTTACCAACTTAACAATCTTACTTCTAAAAATCAATCTAAAAGTTCATTAAGGTTTATATATAATAACTCTTATTTTGTATTACTTAAAATAGAAAGCAGGTGATCTGGAAATGGTTCAGTTGGTAAAGTGTGTTCAATACAAGAATCTAAGCTTGAAAACTAGCACACACACATTCACAAAAATTCAGATAAGGCCGTGACTGTGTATAATCCCAGCACTGTGAATACGGACAGTCTGATCTCAGGATGTGATCAACAGCCAATTGGCCAAAATGGTAAACTCAAGGTTCAGTGAGAATCCCTGTCTCAAAATATAAGGTAGAGAGCAGTGAGAAGAAGACACCTGAGGTTGCTTTCTAATTCCAGACGCAAATGCAGGTCTGAGTGTGCCCCTCTTAAACATGAACATCTAGTGATAGACCAAAAATTTTACATCTCTAGTATAGATATGTAATTATCAAAGTCCTTGCCACGGAAATTTGTTTTATAACCCCAAATTTGCTTTTAGAAACTGAATATACTGAAATAAAACAGTACCTAAAGATTAATGTGAAGAATATTGTCAACTACAGAAGTGCATGTATATAAACAAAGACACATTCTGTGTTGTGACTAGTGGGAATTTGAGGTCCGGATTTCCTTTGTTCCATATCACAGTGATCCAGATGTTCACCCACTGTTGTTAGGAGAACCCTTGTATTTTATCCCATTAATCTTGTCATTCCTAGCACCCTGTAACTATTACCAGCCTTATAAGCCCACCACAGCACCCATCCATCTGCTGAACTTCCTCTGAGGTGCTAGTCTTGCAATTCTCCCTGGTTTTACTATTTTCCTATAAACTAATACAAGCAAATCACCTGTGTTGAGTTCATGGGGAACCCATAGGCAGCTGCATCTATTTCCTTTATTTATTTAGAAGTTTTAATGTGTGTGTTTCTGTGTGTGTCCATATCTGTGTGTGTTTATGTGGAGATCAGGTGACAACATCAATGTCATTTCTTAAGTGCCATTACCTCCCACCCTCTTTGTTTTTAAGACAGTCTCTCTTTCAGTGCTCTGGAACTTTCCATGCAGTCTATGCTAGTTAGTCTGTGAGACTTCAGAGATCCAGTTGTCTCTTCTTCCAAAGTGTAGGGACTATAAGTGTGTACCATCACCTCTGGCTCTTTTTTCCAGGAGTTCTGCAGCTGAAACTGAAGTCCTCATGCTTGCAAGGCAATCAATTTACCAAGGGAGTAATTTACCCACCCCTTAAGATAGTTCTTTTACTTTTAAAAGACCATTCAGAATCTCTAGGAATGCATGTTACTGCTAGATGAACCTCTTTTTCTCAAGACTTTGAATACTATTTTTGAATA
>JAQQSO010005624.1:0-11906 GCA_028658305.1 Pachyuromys duprasi
TGGTGTGATTCTGATCGGTCTACCTTCATATGTTACTTGACCCTTTTCCCTTGCTGCCTTTAATATTTTTTCTTTGTTTTGTAGGTTTGGTGTTTTGACTATGATGTGACATGAGGAATTTCTTTTCTGGTCTAGTCTATTTGGTGTTCTGTAGGCTTCTTGTATGTTTATGGACAATTCTTTCTTTAAGTTGGGAAAATTTTCTTCTATGATTTTCTTAAAACTATTTTCTGGTCCTTGGTGCCTGGAGTCTTCTTTTTCATCTATTCGTATTGTTCTTAGGTTTCATCTTTTCATGCATCCTCGATTTCTTGGTTGTTTTGAGTTTTGGACTTTCCCGATTTTATTTTTTCTTTGAGTGCAAATCCATTTCAGCAAGTGTATCTTCAGCTCCTGAGATTCTCTCTTCTATATATTGTATTCTATTTGTTATGTTTTCCTTTGTTGTTCCTGATATTTTCTCTAAGTTCTCCAGTTCCATGTTTTTCTCTGTTGTGTTCTTTATAGATTCTAATTCTGTTTTCATGTTTCGTACTATTTCTATCTTCTGATTGAATGTGTCTCCTATTTTTTTTTGTTTGTTTCCTCTCTATATGTCTTTAATTGTTCCTCTTCATGGGCAGTTATATTCTTCTCCATTTCTTTGAGGGCCTTGTTCATTTTCTCTTTTTGTTCCTCTTATAACTGCATAAGCATACCTTTAATATAATTTTCCTGTGTCTTCACTGAATTAAAATCTCCATTGCTTTTGGGTGTTTCTGGTGGTCCCATGGAGTCCTGATTTTTGTTGGGTGATTTCTTACATCGACCGTTTGCCATTTCTTTATATATAATCAAGGAGCTGTTTGTTCCTTGAAGCTGAACTTCAGACTGGAACTGTCAGTCTCTGGTGTCTGGAGTATTCTTCAAGAAGATCAGCGGTTCCAGTGGTTTGAGAGCGTGTGTTGTTGCCTCAGTTGTCCCTGTGGGAGGAAAGGCCACTGGCGCAGTATCGTTGTTGGGGAGGGGGAATAAGTGTGTGTGTATGCTCTTGGAAGGTGTCTTTAAGGGGAGAGCTAGGGATTGTATGTGCTTGGGCTATTGGGTTTGGGAGAAATCACAGGAGGGGATGAGGGTGCTAGCACGTTTAGCAAGCACAGACTGTGGGCACCAAGCACCTCTGCAGGTTTCCTGAATTCCCAGTGTTCCTCAATCTGTGGCGGGCTCCCCAGGCTGGACTGTGAGGTCAGTGGGTGGCGCTGTGGGCAGTACACCTAGTCTGTTGTGGGCTCTGTGTGCTCAGCTCTGTGCTCTGTGCTAGAAGCTGTGAGCACCACAGGCTGGTCGCCAGTCTGGTCTGGAGGCTTGGCACCTCACTCTGTGCCAGAGGCTGAGTGTCCCAGTTTGAGATGGTGGCTGGGGACACTGCTCTGGTCTGGAGTCTCCGTGTTCCAACCTGGGCTTGCTACTAAGGGCTCCTCTCTGGTCTGGGCACTCAGCACCTCCTTCTGAGCTAAGGGCTGTGCACTCCAGTCTGGGATGGTATCTGGGGACACCTCAGTCTGGACTGGATACTACATGCCCTGGTCCAGGATGGTGGATGGTGGCACCGTGGGAGGCACGTGTTCAGATCAAGGCTAGCAGATGTATGCCTGCCATTTCTCCCAGGTCTGGGATGGTATCTGAGGTGCCTCAGTCTGGCCAGGAAACTATGTGTCCTGGTCCGGGATGGCAGCTAGAGGGGCCATGAGAGGCTGCACATTCAGATCAGAGTTAGCAGATGTGCACCGCCAATGCACCCCACCTGGAACGGTATCTGGGGTGCCTCCGTCTGTATTGGAAGCTATGTGTCCCAGTCCGAGATGGTGGCTGGTGGGGTGGTGGGAGGCTGGTGGGGTGGCAGGACGCTGCATGGTCAGATCAGGGCTAGCAGATGTGTGCCACCAATGCACCCCATCTGTAATGGTATCTGCGGTGCCTCAGCCTGGCCAGGAGACTTGTGTGTTCTGACGGCACGGAGGGAAGCTGAGCGTTCAGATCAGGGCTCTGTGCAGCCGGTCACCCAGAGTTTTTCCAGGGATTAACTGGGTGTCCCTAGGACTTTCCCACTTGATTTCCTCACCGTAGGAATTCTGCTCACCTGGCAATCACAAACACTGGTGTTTTAGGTCCCAGATTCCAGTCTCCTGGTCGCTGTGCTGACACTGCTGTCCTACTCCTCAGACACAGTGTCCTCCAGGGGCCGCCATCTTGGATCCTCCACACTGTGTTTTGTTATTTTTGATACTGTGATAAATTGTTTTCTCAATTTCCTTTTCAGATTGACTACATAAGCACAAATGATTTTTGTGTATTTTTAATCTCTGTGTGTGTGTGAGACGTACCATTTTCCTTGGTTCCTTTATGAGTTTTGGTGGGTATGGATATGTCTGACTGTAGTTTTCAGTGTTTTCTAATATTGTGTTAGGTTGTCTGAAAATAGAGATAATTCTCAACATTTTTATGGTGATCTAACATTTCATAATTGGAGGCTTCCTGTTGCCTTAACCACACAATTATATCTAGATGAAGATTTGAAAGCATACATCTAACAAATTCTTTTCTGCTTTTTTGTTGAAATTCCATATTCTTTATTTTAGGGCAGTTATAGCAGCCTCCTTAACAGAGTGAAGAGTATAGAGAGCCCTCAGATGCTTTGTATCATCACACATGTACAGCATCTTTTATGAATACCCATTTCTAAGAAGTGTATTTGTTGCAATGGAGTCACTTATTTTCACATTCTATTGTCACCCAAAGCCCACATTTTACATTAGAGTTTTCCATGGCAATCGTATATTTCTGTGGGTTTGATCAAAGGAACAATGATCTGGATCATTGTTGTAGTGCTGTATAGAATAATATGTGTGCCTTACAATTCTCTGCTAACTTACCTGACTCCTTTCTGTAACCACCAACAAGCAGTAGTTTTTTTTCTCATTCTATAGTTTTACTTTTTCCCCCAGTTATCATATGACTGAGATATTGAGTCTGGACCCTTTCCAGCAGGCTTACTTACTTAACAGAGGCAATTCCTACAGTGTTCTGAATGGTGGAACAGTTTATTTCTTTTCACTGGATAATATCCAATTGTCTGGATATAGCAGAGCTTACTTCTTGCTCACCTATTGAAGGACATCTTGATTATGTCCAAGTTTTAAAAATTATAAATAAAACTTCTAAAAGCATTAATGTTTTTTACATGAACCTAAGCTTTGTATTAATTTCATTTATTATTATTATTATTATTATTATGCATGTGTATTTACTGATTGGCACACATGTGCCATGGCCAGTGTGTGACGGCCAGGGCAATGTTGTAGAGTTGGTTGACTCCTTCCACCTTCTTGTGGGTTCTGAATTTGAATTCACTGTAAGGTTTATATGGCAAGTACCTATACCCACTTAGCCATCCTTCTGGCCCAGACCTAAGTTTTCTTTTTTAACTTTATTTATTTAGTTGTTCACTCTATATCTCAATCATAGTCCCCATAATCCTTTCCTCCTGGTCTGTCTTCCCTTCCACTTCCCCCCCTTTCCCTTTCTTACTCCTCAGGAAAGTCACCCCCTTCCTCACTAACTCATCCCAGCACTTCAAGTTGCATCAGGACTGAGCAATCCTCTTCCATGGTGGCCTGCTGCCCCACCAGAGGGAAGTGATAAAAAACATGCAACAGAGTCCGTGTCAGAAACAGGTCCCCCCTCCCCTTAGTAGGTGACTCACAAGAAGACCAAGGTGCCCATTGGACCTATATGTGTAGGGGGCCTAAATCCAGTTTATGCATGGTTCTTGGTTGGTATCTCACTTTTCACAGCTCAGCCCAGCTCCCAGCCCAGATTAGTTGACCCTGTTGGTCTTCTTGTGAAGCTCCTGTCTCTTCTGAACCCTTATATCTTTTTCCCCAACTCTTCCCCAAGGCTTCCTTTGTTTCGCCCAATATTTGGCTCTGAGTATCAGCATCTGTTTCTATTTGCTGGGTGGATCCTTTCAGAAGACAGCTGTGCTATGCTCCAATCTGTAAGCAGAGCAGAGTGTCTTTGTTAATGTCAGAGATTAGCTCTCTTCCATGTACTGTGTCTCAGGTTAGGCTGGGGATTGGTTGGACAGTCCCTCCATCTCTGTTCTATCTTTATCCCTGCACATCATGTTGGCAGGGTAAATTTTGGGTCTAAGTTTTTGTAGGTGGGTTGGTGTTCCACCTCCCTCCACTAGGACTCCTGTCTGGTTAGAGGGTGGTCTCCTCAGTCTCCATGACCCTCACTGCTAAGGGTCTTAGCTAGCGTCATCCCGGTATCCTCCCTGGAGCCTACCCTGATGTAGGTATCCAGATTCAAGCCTAAGTTTTTAATTCATTTGACTACACACTAGAAACACTACTGTCAAATAGCATGGTCACAACAGGATGACTGACTTTCCTTTAATGTAGCTACAGTACTGCATTAATACCTGCACTGTGTGACTATCATATTCTGATATCCTCCTGTATTAGGGTTTCTATTGCTGTGGTGAAACATCATGACCAAAAAGCAAGTTGTGGAGAAAAGGGTTTATTTGGCTTAAACTTTCATTTCATTCTTCATCATCTAGGAAGTCAGGACAGACATTCAAACAGAGTAGAAACATGGAGGCAGGAGCTGAGACCGTGAAGGGGATGCTTACTGTCTTGTTTCCCATGGCTTACTCAGCCTACTTTCTTCTAGAACCCAGGACCAGCAACCCAGCGTCAGAACTACCCACAATGGACTGGGCCTTCCCCCATCAGTCACTACTTAAGAAAATACTGTACAGTCAGATCTTATGGTGGTATTTTCTCAATTGAAGTTCCCTCCTTTCAGATTCCTCTAGTTTGTGTATCAAATTGACATATGACAAGCCAGCACATTCCCAGAGTAACAGCTCCTAATACCATCATATTAATGAGTGGGGTTTAATTTTAACACATGAACATAATTCAGAAACAAATACTAGTTCATAACCATTATAGGTATAATACTGAATTAATTTTATATGTTATAGGATTTGATTACTTAATATATTGTTGAGGATTTTTACATTTGTGTTCATGAAATACTGGCTTATAGTTTTGTTTTGTAATACTTTTTTTCTTTTTTTTTTTGGTAAATTGAAATAATCCTGGTCTTGTAAGGATGGTTTAGAAATTATTTTCCCTGCCTTTATATAGTGGAAGAAATTATAGAAAACGGATATAACTTCTGCTCTATGTATTTTGTAGAATTCACCAGCGAGTCTATGCAGACCTAGTGAGTCTATGCAGACCTAGTGTGTCCTGTTTTAGTGGACATTAATTATGTCTTGAATTTATTCAGCATGCCTATTTAAGTCATCCAGCTCTTCTTGTGTGAGTTTTGGCAGATCTTATCTTTTAACATATTAGCACATTTCATTTGAATTTTCAAGTTTGTTGGTGCTTGAAGGGTTATAATTGTACAGTCTCATTTATCATTTTGCTGTCAATGGGTTATGCAGTACATGCCTGCTTAATTCACAATATTACTGTTTTCTTCCCTCTACACACCTCCTTTGGTTATGTGGCCACACATCTGGTTATGTGGCCCAGGCTGGGCTCAAACTTGTGCTCTTCTTGCTTCAGTGCTGGGGCTACAGACTTATGTCACTGTCTCTGGCCTTCCTCCTCCCTTTATTAGAAGCAGACTGACTTTATAGATCTTTTTTGAAGGAACAGTTTTTGTCCTCTTGATCTTCTCTATTGATTTCTTGTTTTCAACCTCACTGATTTCTACTGTAAATTTTTCATGTTTCCTTGGAATTTAATTTGGCCCACCTTTTCTGTTTGACTAGCATGGGAGCTCATATCAATTTTATTGGCTGATTAATGGCAATATTTAGTTTAAGTATGGCTTTGCTTATTTTTCTGTCTAACTATTCTAGCTGAGAAAGGCGGTTGTTTAACTCCTTAACAATAGTGGATTAATCTATTTTTCTTATTGGTTTTTGTCATGTGTGTTTGCATGTTATGTTGTTAGCTGTATGAATGTTAAGGACTGTTTTGTTTTAGAGTAATCATCTGTTTATCATTATTTGTTGTCTTTTTTATTTCTGGCACATCCAAAGTCTGCTTTGTCTAAAATTAATGTAGCTGCTTTTTTATTTTGATTTGTGTTATTACTTTTTTCTCTACCTTTTAAATTATGTATTTTAAATATTCATAGTTCATATTCTATAGTTTGTTATTCTATTTTGAGGGAGCTTTTCAGAAAATATTTGCCTGTCTTCCACTTTTTGGAATGAGATCTTTCTATGTTGCACAGACTGAAAAAAATCGTGGACTTAAGTATTCATCCTGTTTTAGTGTTCTGAGTATCTGGATGATTCACGTCACACCATGTCTGGCTGAATTAATGCCTCTAATTGGTATGTGATGCCATGTGATGTGTTTATAGTGTCTATAGATATCTACCATGTTTGTTACTGTCTTCTCTTCATTGTTCTTAGTTTTCATTCGCTTTTTGTTTTTCATACTTTTTATCTTAAGGATTGGTTGCACAGTCCCTCCGTCTCTGTTCTATCTTTATCCCTGCACATCATGATGGCAGGGTAAATTTTGGGTCTAAGTTTTTGTAGGTGGGTTGGTGTTCCACCTCCCTCCATTATGGTTTTAATGAAGAATTTTGTGTGATTTAGTTTTCTCTCCTTTCTTAATAAAGCCATTATACTTATTTGGAAAAAAAATTATCAGTATTTCCTCTAGCGGCTTTTTTTTGTTTTGAAAAACATTAATTAATTAGTTAAATTTGTGGGTATGCACATGTGTAGTGTGTATGTGAACACAATCACGTGCGTGCCAAAATGTGCTCAAGAATGTCAGAGGATGACTTTTGGGGGTTGGTTTTCTCCTACTCTGGAATTTGTTGATTGAAGGAAGGTCATTGGGTGTGCATAGCAATTGCTTTTGTCTGCAGAACCATCTTGCTCCCTATAAGCCAACTATAAAGGGTTACTCTATAACACTTCCACGAATCCAAGTCTAATTACAAACATAATTATATGCTGCATGCTAGGATAGTGCTTTATAATGATAAAATGTTTCTAGTTCTTTCATCTTGCCCCTCATACATTTCTGTCATTTATTTCACATATATGTAAGCATATGTATTCATTATTTCTCTACTTAGCTTTTGTCTCAGTGTTCTGTCTATTGGTGAGAGTGGGATGTTGAAGTCTTTTTCTATTATATGGTTTTGGCTCCTTTGTCAAAAATCAGGTGTGCATAGGTGTGTAGGTTTACTTCGGGTCTTTGATTTGATTCCATTGATCAACCAGTTTATTTTTATTCCAGTACCATGAAGTTATTATTACTATTTCTTTGTAGTACAGCTTGAGATCAGGGATGGACATACCTCCAGAGTCCTATTATTGTATAGGATTGTTTTAGCTATTCTGTTTTTGTTTGTTTGTTTTCCATGTAAAGATTAGAATTGTTCTTCCAAAGTCTGTGAAAAATTGTGTTGGTGTTTTGATGGGGATTGCATTGAATCTATAGACTGCCTTTGGTAAGGTGACCATTTCACTATGTTAATCTTGCCAATCTACAAGGATGGGAGAACTTTTCATGTTCTGATATCTTCTTCAAATTCTTTCTTCAGAGACTTGAAGTTCTTGTCATACAGGTCTTTGACTTCCTTGATTAGAGTTACCCTTAGATACTTTATATTATTTGTGGTTATTGTGAAGGGTGTTGTTTCCCTAATTTCTTTCTCAACTCATTTGTCATTTGTATATAGGAGGGCTACTATTTTTTTTAAATTAATCTTGTATCCCGCTGCTTTGCTGAAGGAGTTCGATAAGCTGCAGTTCTCTGGTGGAATTTTTGGTGTCACTTACATATACTATCATATTATCTACGAAAAGTAATACTTTGGCTTCTTCCTTTTCTACTTGTATCCCTTTGATCTCCTTTAGTTGTCTTATTGCCCTAGCTAGAACTTCTAGTGCTATATCGAAGAGATATGGAGAGAGTGGGCAACCTTGTCTTGTCCCTGATTTTAGTGGGAATGTTTTGAGTTTCTTCATTTAGTTTGATGTCGGTTATAGGCTTACTGTATATAACCTTTATTATGTTTAGGTATGGACCTTATATCTCTGACCTCTCCAAGACTTTTATCATGAAGGGTGTTGGATTTTGTCAGAGGCTTTTCCTGCATCTAATGAGATGATTGTGTAATTTTTTTCTTTCAGTTTGCTTATATGGATGGCTTTTTGTCTTTTGAACCATCCCTGCATCCCTGTGATGAAGCCTACTTGATGATGGTGAATGATGTGTTTGATGTGTTCTTGAATATGATATGCAAGTATCTTATTGATTATTTTTACATCAATGTTCATAAGGAAGATTGGCATAACATTTTCTTTCTATGTTCAGTCTTTGTGTGGTTTAGGTAACAGGGTGACTGTGGCTTCATAGAATGAGTTCGATAATGTTCCCTCTGTTTCTATTTTGTGGAATATTTTGAGGAGTATTAGTATTAGCTCTTCTTTGAAAGTCTGGTAGAATTTTACGCTAAAAATCATCTGGCCTTGGGCTTGTTGTTTTTGTTGTTGGGAGACTTTTGATGACTGCTTCTATTTCCTTAGGGGTTATAGGACTGTTTAAACTGCTCTTGATTTAACTTTAGTACTTGAAACCAATCTAGAAAATCATCCACTTTTTTTTATATTTTCCAATCTTATAGAATGCAGGCGTTTGAAGTAAGACCTGATGATTCTTTTGATTTCCTAAGTGTATGTTGTTATGTCCCCCTTTCCATTTCTGATTTTGTTAATTTGGGTATTTTTTCTATGTCTTTTAGTTAGTTTGGCTAGGAGTTTGTTTATATTGTTGATTTTCTCAAAGAACCAACTTTTGGTTTCCTTGATTCTTTTTCATGACATCCAGAAAGACTATGCTTGAGGTAGAGACGTGACTCAGGGAAGAGGGTCTGTCTAGCATGTGCAACACCGTGTTCAGTTCCCAGTACTGAGAGAAAGGCAAAATGCAATTTATTAGTGATTGTTGTGAGAGTTTTTTTTTTATTGGCAATTTGACTAGATTTGGAATTAACTGGGGAATTGGTTTTGGTGAGATATGTGTATATCTCTAAGTAAGTTCATGAGGGATTTTCTAGAGAAGATTTGCCAAATGAAGAAGAAATACCCTGGATGTGGACAGCACAATCCCATGACCTAGAAGGCCAGATGTGATAAAAGGAGGGAAGGAGAAAGCTAGGTGGCCACCAGTATCCCCCTCCTTGCTTGACACAAACTACTCTGCTTTGTCCCAACTTTCCTGCCTCAATGGATTGATACAAATATGTAAGTCTAGTCCACCCTGCTCCTTAAGCTATTTATATCAGAACTTTTATTATAGCGTATAACTGTCAGACCTTGTTCCTCACTACAGCTCTCATTCTGACTTTACTTTTCTCACATTGCCTTCTCTTTGGGCTATGAATACACAGGTGCTTTCTAATCTGTCAGCCGCCCTTTCTACTGCCCCCACCCCTTGAGATGCTCTTTGAGATTGATCCAACTCTGTAAATCCATTTCATAGCACAGGTCAAAGAGGAAAGGATGACCACAGAGTGGTTTGTCATAAATTCCCTTCTGGAGGAAGAGACAAAACAGAACCTTGGTAAGTATAGGCTACTCACTCAGATGAGGCTCTCTTATCTTCTGTGGAGTGCTAGAGAGACATGGGAATAAAAGAGTTATTTACAGTAATTCTGAAAGGTCTATCTGAAAGGGAAAAATGATAAGCTAGTGTTTAGGAGAGACTTGAGAGGCAGAGACTGTGTTATTCAGACCTTTTATATTTGGACCTATTTGTATTAGCAGCAGGTGTCTGTTAGAACATTTTGAAGTTGTTTACAATAAACATCATAGTTATCATAATAAGTATTTGTTTGCAGGCTGATTTCTGCCTAAAATAATTCTTCTTTTATTAAGGCAAGTAGATTGGTCTATTACCTTTTGGGACTTCTCAAGATGCATGTATAACTGATTCACTTATTAATTCATTTATTAATTCATATACCACATTTATTGAGATCTCCACATGTCAGGAAATGTTGTCAGTGGTCAGTTTGATCAGAGAGATAGAGTTAAGAAAAAGTATTTCTTTGTTTTCTTTTAATTAATTAATTCACTTTATATTCCAATTGTAGGCCCTCCCTTCTTTTCTTCCATTCCCATCCTCCCTACCACTTCCCCCTATTCCCCTTCCCCTACTCCTCAGATAAGGAAAGCCACCCCCCTACCAACTCAGACCAGCACATCCAGTCACATTAGGACTTAGCACATATTTTCCCCTGTGGTGAGGTAGCCCTGCCAGGCGGGAAGTGATTGAAAAGCAGGCAACAGAACCCATGCCAGAAACCAATGCCCTCTCTCTAAGGGACCCACATGTTGGCCAAGCTACCTAATCATCTATGTATGTATAAGGGGCCTAGGTTGCATCTATGCATGGCCATTGGTTGGCTATTCATAGCCCCCCCCCCCAGGCCCAGGTTAGTTGGCTCTTTTGGTCTTCTTGTAGAGCTCCTGTTTCCTCTGCGTCCTTCTATTCTTTCCCCATTCTTCCACAAGACTCCCAGTGTTTGGCTGTGAATCTCGGCATCTGTTTCTATCCTTTGCTGGGTGGAGCCTCTAAGAAGACAGCTGTGCTAGTCTCCTGTCTGCAAGCATAGCACAATATGTTAATAGTATCAGGGGTTGGTCTTAGATTGGGGTGGGTCTTAGGTGAGCTAGGCATTGGTTGGATATTCCTTCAATCTCTGCTCTATCTTTGAGAACTAGGAAAGTCTGTATTGAGAAGACTGTATTGAAATAGAGTCCACGCAGGATGTGTGGTGACAGCAGAGGAGAATATGTAGGCCATGTGTAAGTCTAGGGGTTTGGGAATGGCTTGATGCTATCAAGTGTAAATGATGGATGACTAGATTGGGAAGACCAAAGGGTTAAACAGGAAGCTCTGAACTCAGATGAGAGTGTGGAATAGGAGCAGTATGGCTTGAACCTGTAGATACTACTTTGACTGAATCACCTTACTTTTTTTTTTTACCAAGGTATGAATATTTAAAATCACTTGTTTCTGACCTAACAACCGCCTCCCTTCCCTGATGAAGTAATAGAAGAGGGATGGGTGAGAAAACAAACTCCATCAGCTGAAAAGAGTTATCTTTATTAATTTGTTAGGAGAGTTATTTTGCCCTATAATTTCACAATAATTTTAGATAGATTTCCCTTAAAACAGTGAACGATAGTATGCCTCCAGCAATTATTTTAAACATTCCCAGGACTTACAGCTTGGTTTTGGCAGATAAGAAATAAATTTAGCCACTTAGGGGCTTACAACACAATACGTCTGTCAAGAATGAAACAGCCGAAACAGACAAACTCTGATAAAGGTCCATCACTCTTTCCTACCTTGGCTCTTCAGAACACAATAAATAAAGTTAGATTCACAACCACTCTGAGAAGTCATTGTCTAAGTTTCTGTGTCTAAATGAAAATAATGTAACTTTTGTTAAGTTCCAATTGGCCTTCTGTAAGAGCAAGGACTATGTAACTATTGGGTCACACTATTTTGTTGTATTTTTTTTTTTGTATCATTGTATCTAAGTAGAAACAAATCATGTTTGGTGCTCAGAAGTGCCAAATATTGTGAGAGGATGAGAAACATCAAGATTGGGTTTGGGTTTCATAAAATTTAACTTGAATCTGGTGATCTGGAGTCTATTTTAAAGAAACAGGTTATCATTATTATTATTTTTTAATCAAAGAACATCTTGGAACTGAGAAATTGAAGACATTCTTCATGCCACCTTTGTAGCCAGGCATAAAGAGATTAAAGAGAAATGCCTATTGCTTT
>JAQQSO010005625.1:0-11904 GCA_028658305.1 Pachyuromys duprasi
ACAATTACTCACTCTGATATCAGCCAACTTTCTTTCTTGCTGCATAGAAGTAGTCCTGCAATGACTCAATTATTTTACCTAAGCCACATTTTAACCAAATAAATTGCACTTTGTGAAGGAAATATGAGACTTTACTATTTATTGAAAGTTAGTAATTTCAATGAAATTTTGAATCTCATTAATGAAGCACTCAATCTTAGAGATATATTGATATTTATTCAAGTAATGATTACTCTTTATATATTGAAATAGTGTCAGTATTTGCAATGTTTTTATTATTTAATATTTAATTTACTCACTTTGTATTCTAGCTTTAACTCCCTCCCTCAACCACCCAACCCCACCCTCCCTCCTTCAGCTTCTCCCATGCCCCTCCCCAAGTCCATTTATGGGGAAGTCCTCTTCCCCTTCCTTTTGACCCTAACCTATCAGGTCTCATTAGGACTGGCTGCATTGTCTTCCTCTGTGGCCTGATAAGGCTGCTCCCCCATTAGGGGGAGGTTTTCAAAGAGCCAGCCACTGAGTTCATGTCAGAGACAGTCCCTGTTCACTTACTAGAGACCCACTTGGATACTGAGCGGCCATGGGCTACATCTGTGCAGGGATTCTAGGTTGTCTCCATGCATGGTCCTTGGCTGGAGTACCAGCCTCAGAAAAGACCCCTGTACCTAGAATTTTTGTGTCTGTTGCTCTCCTTGTGGAGCTCCTGTGCCCTCCAAGTCTTTCTATCTTCGCCCTTCTTTCATAAGATTCCCTGCACTCTGCCCAAAGTTTGGCTGTGATTCTCAGCATCTGCTTTGATACCTTGCTGGTTAGAGTATTTCAGAAGCCCTCTGTGCTAGGCTCCTGTCTTCTTTCCTGTCTTCTCCCTCTTCTGATGTCTGTCCTGTTTGTTTCATCTACATGATGTGTAGAAATAAAGATTGAGGGAATGCAAAAGCAATGATCGGTCCAGTTTGCGACCCTGTGGGAGAGTGCTCACTCCTGACACCAATAATAATAATAGACAGAACCCTAGCATAACTCTCTTCTGAGAGGCTTCATATAGCAGCTGATGGAAACAGTTGTAGAGACCCACAGCCAAACAATTGATGGTACTCAGGAATCTTCTTGAAGAATGGGAGGAAGGATTGAGAGACGCAGAGTGGTCAGGAACAAGAAGACCTAACCTGGGCCCTTTGGTTTTCACAGTGACTGAAGCAGCAAAGAGAATTCACAGGTTGGACATAGACCAAACACTGGTAGCAGATGTGCAGCTTGGTCATAAGGTGGGTGCCCTAAAAATGGCGGTAGAGGCAGTCTCTGACTCTGTTGCATCCCTTTGTATATCTTACCCCTAGCTCTGTGTACTTGCCTGGCTTCAGTAGGAGGAGATGTGCTCAGTCTTGCTGAAACTTGAGGTTCCAGGATGGGTTTGTACCCATGGGGACTTCACCTTCACAGTAAAGAAGGAAAAGGAAAACAGGGGAAGAGGGTGTGAAGGTGAAATTGCTAGGAGAGGAAGGAGGGGGCTGGGATCAGGCTGTAAAGTGGTTAAATAAATAAATAAATAAATAAATAAATAAATAAATAAATAAAACGTTTTTTAAAAAACATGAAACCATGTTTAAAGTTTTATATTGGTATAAATACCGTTGTGATTAATCTAAACTCATATGTAAAAAAAAAAAAATGCTCTGCATGATGTGTGCAGCTGTGAGGGTACCACATAGAGTTCCAGGGTAAATTCGGTTTCTGTGGAACAATGGTTGACTCTGTGGCTGGTGCCAGAAAGATACAATAAAATATGCTTTAAAAGCATGCAGTTCTAGTGAACTGGTGGGGAGGGTGGTACTAAAAGCAGATTTTCTCTTCCTTTTATTAAGATAACATAGAATTAGCATTTTCCCAAGAGTGTATGTGGTAGGCATCAGGATGTATTTCTACGGTGCTTTCACAGGGGCTGAATTTGGCAAAATTATGCAACCCCCAAAGTTAAAGTGAGAAAGGTTTAATCCACATGATCGGTTTCAGTTATTACAAATAAACATGTTTTGGGTTCAGCAAAACCACTGGGGTTCCTCTCTAAACCCCAAAGCCATATTCTCCATATAAAAAGAAATAATGCAATACAATGATATTATACAATTAATATAATCAAACTATTCATATCACCAAAAGTAAAGACTGTCCTAATAAAAGTTGTACTTGAGAGAGTCCTAATCAGACATCATGGCTATACATATGATTGGTAGCAAAGTTGAAAGTGAGCAAAACATAAATGGAAACAACGCATAAAACATTAAACTTTTCTTTTTAGCTTGTAAGAATTCTATTATAAAATATATTGAGAACAAGAAACACATAGCCTTTGCAAGAAAAATATAAAATGTGCGTTTATGCATGTATTTGCTGAATAGTAAGGCTCTTTCAAATAGTGAACCCCGAAACTCCACCAAAATTTTTTCACAGCTGATGAATACCTTCAATAGAGTGGCTGGATACAATGTTAGTTAAAAAAAAACAGTAGCCCCTCTGTACACAAATGATAAACAGGGTGAGAAATTAGAGAAAGTGCCAGATTGATTTTCAAAGTGGTTGTACAAGTTTATATCCCACCAGCAATGGAGGAGGGTTCCCCTTTCTCCGCAACCTCTCCAGCATGTGTTGTCACCTGTGGTTTTGATCTTAGCCATTCTGATTGGTGTAAGGGGAAATCTCAGAGTCGTTTTGATTTGTATCTCCCTGATGACTGAGGATGTTGAGCATTTCTTTAAGTGTTTCTTTGCCATTTTAATATTCCTATATTGAGAATTCTCGATTTAGCTCTATACCCAGTTTTTAAAATTGGATTACTTGATTTGTTGCTGTTTAACTTCTTGAGTTCTTTATGTATTTTGGATATTAACCCTCTGTCAGATGTAGGGTTGGTGAAGATCCTTTCCCAGTCTGTTGGTTGTCATTTGTTCTGATGACAGTGCCCTTTGCTTTACAGAAGTTTTTTAGTTTCATGAGGCCACATTTATTGATTGTGGATCTTAGAGCCTGTACTGTTGGTGTTCTGTTCAAGAAGTTGTATTCTATCCCAATGAGTTTAAGGCTCTTCCCCAGTTTTTCTTCTCACCGGTTTAGTGTGTATGATATCATGTTGAGGTATTTGATATATTGGAATTTAGTTTTGTGCAGGGTGATAAATATGGATCTATTTTCACTTTTCTGCATATAGACATCCAGTTGGACTAGCACCATTTGTTTTTGATGCTATCATTTTTTCCATTGTATGGTTTTGGCTTCTCTGTCAAAATCAAGTATCCGTAGGTGTGTGGGTTTATTTCTAGATCTTTATTCAATTCAATTGATCAACCATTCTGTTTCTATGCCAGTACCATGCAGTTTTTATTACTATTTCTTTGTACTACAGTTTGAGATCAGGGATGGAGATACTTCCTTGGCATATATCCAAAATATGCTCAAGTATACAACAAGGACATTTGTTCAAACATGTTCATAGCAAACTTATTTATAATAGCCAGAAACTGTAACAATCCAGATTTTCCACAAGTGAGGAAAGGATACAGAAATTTTGGTACATTTATACAATGGAATACTACTCAGAAATTAAAAATAAGGAAATCATGAAATTTGCAGGCAAATTGTGGGAACTAGAAAAGATCATCCTGAGTGAGGTATCCCAGAAGCAGAAAGAAACACATGGTATATACTCACTTATAAGTGGATATTAAACATATAATATAGGATAAACATACTAAAGTCTATAAATCTAAAGAAGCTAATCAAGAAGGAGGACCCTGGGTAAGATAATCAATCCTCACTCAGATAGGCAAACTGGACAGACAACAGAAGAAGGAGAAAACAGGGAACAGGAAAGGCACCTACCACAGAGGGCCTTTGAAAGAATCTACCCAGGAAGAAATCAAAGCAGATGCCTGGACTCATACCCATACTTTGATCAGAGTGCAGAGAATCTTATGAAAGTAGAAGAAGATAGAAAGACCTGGAAGGGACAAGAGCTCCATCACAAGAACAATAGAACCAAAATCTGGTTCCATGAGTCTTTTCTGAGACTGATACTCCATGAAGGACCATGCATGGAGATGAACCCCTGCCTATGGCAGCTGAGTCTCCAAGAGGGTTATCTAGTAAGGGTGCTGTCTCTGACATGAACTCAGTGGCTGCTTCTTTAATCACCGACCTCTGAGGGGGGTGCAGCCTTACCAGGCCACAGGGGAAGACAATGCAACCAGTCCTGATGAGAACTGATAAGCTAAGGTCAGAGGAAAGGGGAGTAGAACATCCCTATCATTGGACTTGGGGAGGGGCATGGGAATAGATAAGTTAGGGAGGGTACGTTTGGGAGGGGATGAGGGAAGGGGCTACAGCTGAGATACAAAGCGAATAAACTATAATTTATTAAATAATTTATTTTATTTATTAAATAAATAAACAAACAAATAAATAAAAGAAATTAGAGTAACCACACCATTCACAAGGCTACAAATAATATGAAGTATCTTGATGTGACTCTAACAAAGCAAGTTAAAGAGCTGTATGATAAAAATCTTCAAGTCTCAAATGAAAAAAAAATTGTAGAAGTTATTAGAAGATGGAAATATATACCGTGCTCATGAGAAGAAGAGGAGGAAATGTGGGGAGGCTGGTGTGAGGGTGGGACTGTGAGGAGAGAAGGGAGGAGTCTGACCTAAGGCTGTAAAGTGATTAAATAAATAAATATCTAAAAAAATAAATAAAATTTATCATGTGAAAATCAAAGTATTGAAATAATAAACATGTTCTACAGTTTCCACAACTTCATGAATACTATTGTAATCTGTGGACCATTTTTTTATAACACATGACTCCATGCAGTATATTTCACACACGAAAAGAATATCATTTATTGATAGCTTTATCAACACCCAAAAATTTGCATATGAGCAACAAAAGAAATAATTGAATGTTTTTGCATTTGCTTTTTACTCAAATTTATATCATTTTAAAGTGTTACTTGAGTGCAATTTTATTACACACACACATATATATATAAAAGCACACACACATATGTGTGTGTGTGTGTGTGTGCTTTTAGTATTGACAACTCTGAATTTGACAGCTTGAGGTGCTCATGCCTGGGGAAGGTTAATTCTTCTCCTCTGGGAGAATTCGTCGATTGCTTGTAGTTATTTTCTAGTGATGGGACCCCACAAATTTACATGTCAATTTATATTGTTCTGGCTTATGCAGAGTTTCTGGTGGTTTGACTTACATATTTTCTTCTTATTTTTTTCTTCAGTGTTCACTGAGCTATAGACAGAGGATCTGTGATGTACATAAATCTTTGGAGGATGATCTCTAGGTTTGTTTTCATGTCCTACATTGACAAAGCTTCATGTAACTGGAATAAAACACAAGAAGAATATGTAAAGGTCTTCCAGTATGTCCCATAGATACTTTCCAAGATTTTCTTTGGGATCGTATTGAATTATTATATATGAAAATTTGTCTAAGTCACCTTGAATATATATTCTAGATAATAAATATATAATTATGCATTCACTTAGCAATTTTATGTTTTATATACAGTGTTGGAATTGAACCCAAAGGCTTGTGCAAACACTTTTCCACTGAGGTATACCCCTTACCCTTAGTTATCATTTTAAAAGAGCTAATAAAATTATGTATAAAGTGGATGCTAAATATAAAATGTCTTTTCTGTGACTGGATATGCTGACCAGCTGGCAGAATGCTTGCTTAGCCCACAAAAGGCATCTATTCAAAATTTCAATTGCATAAACTAGTTATGGCATATTGGAATTTATTTGTACCCACTGCCCTGCAGATATGGAAAAATGTTTGATGGTAGCCTGTGACACATGATATCTGTCACAAAAATATGTATTCTGATATAGTCTTTTCCTCTTTCAAATTAATTTCCTTCCTCAGGACCCGTGTAGTTTAGATGCTCCTTAATTTTAATGTTAGTATTTTTAAAACTTTGATGTTTATCACTATTGTTATTTTTGTGTGAAGTCATTATTACAATACATGTTAATAAAATTATTTTAAATCTGCAAGTGTTCTCTTAAGTAAGTAAAACAGAAATATTAGTCAATAAAATAGAAATATTGTAAGTTATTTGAAGGTTGGTAAATAATTCTAAATACTAATTATATCTTATGCAGAAATTGAAGGAAAGATTCAAAATGTGAGTATAGTTTAATGATTTGTTTCTATTACAGAACTGCTAAATTATCATGATTATAATATTATTTGAATATTTCTTGTCTGTTTGTTTTACAAAGCATTATATAATGCCTTTCTGACTTTCACAGCAGAGAAGAAGCTGGAAGAGACCTCTAAATATTAAACAAAGGGCAATGTATTCCATAATACTTATCTGATTATAAACTGATTATATTTCCGCTATGCCAGGATACAGACAGAGTAGAATATAAGACAATGTCCTGTGTATCAATTTGCCCATTATCTCTAATGAGGTTAAATAATGCATGTGGGACTACTGATTGTAATAATAAATATGCATTAAAAATTTCCAACGATGCAAAGAATGCAGTGAATTTTATTCATTTACAGACAAGTAACTTGGAACTTTTTAAAAGTTAAATTACCCAGATGATTTTATGACTGGCATGAATGCCAAAAGATATGTAAAATATGAATTCTCTTAGGAAAAATAATTACTAACCTTTTCCTTATCAAATGATTTCATAAAGAATAAAAGTTTCACAAAAAATTAGATCAAAGCAAACAAAGGAAATGGAAATGAGCTAGTAGCCAAAAAGACAAGACTTCTGAAGGCCTACTTATTTTGTGAGATTAGAAAACACTGTAACTGTATGATACCTTAGTTTTTCCTCTGTGATTAATTAGCCTCTCATGCTCCTCATTGCTATCAGAATCCATACCTCTGAAGCTGATGAGTTGTCTTTTCTCTCTAATATTTCCTCTGGGTGTTTATCAATATGCCAGAAGTGTATATGTATGTATGCACATATGTGTTTATGTATACACATGTATATGTACATATACATTTAAAATAAAATTTCCCTATATAGCTCCACTTAAAAGGAATTGATAATGGCCTGAAAATATTGTACCTCAAAACTCTGCAATTAATGTTCAACCCTAATTTGAAAGCTAAACTCTTATGATAGTATAACATATAAAAGGATAAAATTTACATGGAATTTATAAACAATAAATATGTTTGGTGTTTCGTTTAAGTGAACGTAGCTTAGACAAAAAAGAGTATCTATATTTGACTATGTCTTTCTGCTTTAATCACATTTTTTCTAAGCTTTAAATGAATTGGTCTTACAAAAGCAATAACTTTGGTGAAAGCCTAGTTATCATTATGCATGTTCTTGGCTTCGTACATGGAGCTCAAACTCCAGTGTCTTTCTATATAGGCACATGCATTTAAAACAAGAAAAAAAAAAACTTTGAAGGCACTTTTCTGACCAATCGTGAACAACACAGTTTACTCTTTTCTCTTTTTTTATTAAATTTTTAAATATTAGTTACAGTTTATTAGCTTTATATCCCAGCTGTATCCCGCTCCCTCATTCGCTCCCAATCCCGCACTCCCTCCCTCCTCTCCTCCCTGCCCCTTCCAAATCCACTGATAGGGGAGGACCTCCTCCCTTTCATCTGACCCTGGTTTATCAGGTATCTTCAGGACTGGCTGCAAAGTTCTCTGTGGCCTGGCAGAGTTGCTCCTTCCTGGAGGAGGGGGGAGGTCAAAGAGCCCATTATTGAGTTCATGTCAGACATAGTCCCTTTCTATAAATTTCAAAGCACTACACTATAAAAATAAGATAAGAAACTACAACAATGGCACAATGATTAAGAGCACTTATTTATCTATCAGATGACATGAATTCAGTGCTCAGTACTCAAATCAGATGACTCACAATTGCCTGAAATCCTCACTGCAGCAGAATCCAACACCTCTTAATTCCTTAAATACCTGCATTAATATGCATATCAAAGGACACACATAAACATACTCAAAGATACATGCAAACACACACACATATACTCATAAAAAAGACACACATACACATGGGCACAAGCATAAATGGAAATAACAAAAACACTAATAGTTTTAATATTAATAATAATAATAGTATATTTAAACAAAAAATATGACCACAATAGCTGTGGAGATCAGGGAATAAATTAGTTAGCCAATATCTGTATGAGTAAATGTCTAAATACAGATCACTATTAATAATGATTATTTTTATGCCATTGTTGCTATTTTGTTTTTTTATCTTAATGAAATATATTTTCCTGTTGTTTCTTTTTTGTAATCACCTGAAATAATCAAGAAAAGAGCCTTTACTAGAGATTCAGTCTACAGAGTTGAGAGTAATTTCCATGGTAAAAGAAGGAGGGAAGGAGGAAAAGAGAAAGGGAAAAGAAGGAAGGAAGGAAAATGTATGGGAGATATTTTTTATTCAGTGGAACGATATATTGCAGACTTCAGTGGAACTTAAGTACAAAACAGTCTTATAGAGGTGTTGTAATCTTATTAATAAGCTAAATACATGTGTTAAATTGGTTTATGAACTACTTTTCCTGTAGGTGTAATAGACTAACTGACAAATATATCTTCGAAAGATTATTTTGGCAGTTTGAGATGAGACAGTCCATTAGGACAGACTGTGTGTTAAGGTATCAGTGAATTTAGCTGTTAAGATGATATTCTTGAGGCAGTATTATACCATACCCAAGGAACAGAGATGAACACTGGTGTTCAGCTGAGATAATTTTCCTCCCTTTTATTTAGTACTAGCCCATATCCCATATGGAATGGACTCACAATATTCAGAATGTGTCCTCCCTGCTCAGGTAAACTTCTCTAAAAAATATCCTCATAGACACTCTTAGATGGGTATCACAGACATGAATCTAAATCCGGTCACTTTAGTAATGAAGATTACGCATCTGATATACAGTAAAATGAAGGAGCACTTCCGAGAAGAATATTTCTATCCTTAAAAATTTGGTCATTTAAAAAATAAATGTCATTTCTAGAATGTTTATGCTTTTATGTGCCAGTTAGTTAGATGTTGCCTAAGAAAACACTTGCCAGTTTTCTTATCAAAGATAATGCTAGCTAGAAAAGTATTTATATATGTATGTATTTTATTTCTAACTAATTATATATATATATATATATATATATAATTGTTATAAGAACAAAAGTTCAGAGAAACTAAATTTTTTTGTGCCTTCAGCATTGCCTGATATAGAATATTTGGACCAACATAGATGCTATAAATCTGAGGAAAATCATAGAAATCAGTAACCTGGAAAATGTCAATAATTATCTGTCATGCTGTTCTCATATTTAAAATGCTTCCTTCCATCGCACGAAAACAGTTTCTAAAGTACCCACAGTAGAGTCTTACCTATCCCACTGTTCTCTGGAAGAAACACTTCTCTCTTTGTAAACTGGATTAAACTGCTTCCTCCCTACTTATCTAACAAGTACTGTAGAGAAGCTGACTAGTATTAGTTAGCCAAAGTAGTCTCAACCCACACTAGTACCAAGGCTATTGGCTGCTTCCACAATCTGATGATGGTAAGGCCCTATTTCCGGAAACAATACCTATGCAAGTCATTGAACATAGAACAGTAAACATGATGCCTAGGCAGAGTTTCACCCTTACTGACAAGATACTAGAATATACTCTGCAGGCTGCTGAAAGAAAAAGGCAAACAGCAGCTTAGCTACACGTCGTTTAATATACACAGTGACCTCCATGAAATAGTGGCACCAAGCTTATGGATCTAAGCAGCCAAAATCTGACTTTTTGAGACTCAGTTCTGGCACTGGAACTCAGGTACTGCTCAGTTGGCCAATACCTGAAACTAAATTGACCGTGGGTAGTTGGGGAAAATCAAGTACTATTGTTTTGCTAAAGGAACATTGTAACAAAATGAATCCTAATGGTATTCCACTTTACTTATCTATCAGTGTTCTTCTCAGATACTATCAGAGATTCTTTCTTCTGCAGCAGATGGGAACAAATACACAGACCCACAGCTGACATTACACAGAGTGAGAGACCTTAAGTCATTTGATTCTAAATAGGATATCTGTTTCAATTCTCTTCAATTATGGCTCAGGAGATCCTCCTGCAGAAGAGGAGGCAGAAACATTTTAAGAAACAGAAGAGATTGAAGACATCAAGGAAAAAAGGCCTTCTAAATCAACCACGAACAAAAGTTCATATGAACTCACTGAGCTTGAGGCGGCAAGCTAAGGACCTGTGCAGACTTGGACCCAATAGGGTTCCAGTGTGGATGATTATCTCCAGTTGATAAGCAAATGAAAAATTAGTTTTCTCACAAATAATCTCACGGCGTATGTACCTTTCAGGTTTTTGCTATTATCAGCTCATCCATGGTAGGATGTAAATGCAGGTCAGTTTCTCTGATGTTGAAAACAATGATATAAAACTCATCCTTGGCTTTCCATCTTTCACATGTACTATAACAACTCATTCTACTTTTTATGATGAAAAACTTGCAAAATATCTTAATTATGTAACATCTACTTTTATTTCTTCAACTTATTTAAATAAACACATTTTTCTGTCCCCCTCTTTTCCCTTCTCTCTCTTTTTGTCTGTGCATATGTCTATGTGTTGATTTGTATATGTGTGTGTGTGTGCGCGTTATTCCAGGTGGGGATATCTCTGAGAATAAAGTTCAGAAGTACTCTATCCTCACAAGGTGTCTGCTTTTATGCTTTTTACCTTATTCATCTGAAACATTTTCTTTCACTGAAGCTGAAGGTAGATGGGCAGCTAGCCAGCCCTGGCATTTTTGGTCTTAATTATGCTCCCTGAATACATCTGTTCTTCAGATTAAGAGAAAAAAAATCTCATATCCATTGTCTTCTTTTCTTTAAACTTTATGTTATTTCTGTATAGCAAAGAGAGATAACATCAGGAAGAAAAAAATGCATATAAGGAAAGAAGAGAAGAGTTCTAAGATGTGATAAATTCTCTTCAATGAGTGAAGGTGATGTTTATGTAGAGAACAGATATTCTCAATCATGAATCATGATGGGTACAATGACACATTCCTTTGGGGTGTACACACATCTTATCCTATACAAACACTTCCATGCCCAACTCACTTGGCTACCAGAATATTTCTGCTTTAACAATTAAAAAATAAATCTCCTGAAGTTACAGACATAGATTTATTATAAATTCTTGCTGCTTTTCCCAAACTACATCTTTTTACCATGGCACATATAACCTTTATGTGTTAATGAGTTTTGAATTTCACCCTGAAGTTAGAGGAAGATTTTAAGTATTGTAATGATGTTATCAGGTTTGTAGGATTATATGAATGAAATATGGTCAAGAAGAAGAATTATAAAGACCTTAGGGGAAAAGAAAATAATTAGAGAAAGATTTATAATTCCTAAGAAGGAAGTAATCTTCGCAGATGTTGGCTTCAGTCAGAATTTAGCCATAAAAGTGTATCTTGTAAGATATCATTTCACTGTCAAAAGTCCACATTTAGAGACACCAGAGATCATAATTATAAATTATTGCATCAATGCATACAAAACAGAATAATTTCTAGATGAAGATGTTTTGGGGATGTGAAAAAACTAGCAAAGGTTATTTGTAGGGGAATAATCAAGGGGAAGATATGGAGATTAGGCTATCAAACGTAGCCTTTTCTATTTTTTAGCAAAATTCCAAAAATAATATTCAGATGTGGAATTTTTCTTTTTTTTATTAATTTATTTATTTTTCTCTCAATCACAGGTTGAGTAATTTGAATCCCGGGTGTAGCCCCCTCCCCCATTCCCTCCCACCCTCCCACTCCCTCCCTCATCTCCTTCCTCCC
>JAQQSO010005626.1:0-11904 GCA_028658305.1 Pachyuromys duprasi
GTCTGTAAAGAATTGTGTTGGTAATTTGATGGGAATTGCATTGAATCTATAGATTGCTTTTTGGTAAGATGGTCAATTTTACTATATTAATTCTGCCAAGCCATGAGCGTGGGAGATCTTTCCATCTTCTGATATCTTCTTCTAATTCTTTCTTTAGAGACTGGAAATTTTTTCCATACAAGTCTTTGACTAGCTTGGTTAGGTTCACACCAAGGTACTTTATGACCTTTGTGGCTATTGTGAAGGGTGTTGTCTCACCAATTTCTCTCTCAGTCCTTTTGACTTTTGTATACACAAAGGCTACTAATTTTTTTGAGTTAATTTTGTATCCAGCCACTTTGCTGAAGGTGTTAATCAGCTGTAGGAGTTCCCTGATAGAATTTCTGGGGGTCACTCAGGTATACTATCATATCATCTGCAAATAGTGATACTTTGACTTCTTCCTTTCCAATTTGTATCCCCTGATCTTTTTTTTTCATTTTGAAAATAGTTACCAATTCTGATGATTGAATTTTGTCTATTCTGCAAAGAGATCCATCAACATCTCTTCATTTCTTTGAGGGTTCAATTCCAACTGCTCTAAGTTTCTCTCTGCATGTCATGCTGAGGTTCCAAGTCACTCTTCCTGATCTCAGGGATAGCTCTACCTGCTCTTATTTGGATAGTAATGGTACATATAAACTTCAAATTAAAATGGAAATATTTACAACAACCTTGGTGTCAAAGTTGAATCACACTGGAAGCTGTGCAAAGCTGACCTCTTTGGCACAGAAATCCTAGAGTTGGCTTCCTCCAAGCACTCCATTTTTACTTAAACCATTTCTTTAACAAACTCAACATTTGCCTTTCACTGTAAAATTTCCTGGTCCCCCAATCACTACAATTCTTTCATAGATTTTCTTTTGGCCACTGAAGACACAAGTTTTGTTTTGTTTTTACTTGAAACATATGTGATTTATTATACATAACTTACTCATTAATAACACTTACTAAAAAGGAAATATGAAGAATTCATATTTCTAGCTGTTGATGTTACTTTCATAGCCAGTTTATAAACTGCACTAAAATTAGTCTCATTGGTTTTATTACACCATTTCCTGGGTCAAATCTTTTTATTAGTATATGTCAATTGTACATAGTAGTGGATTAAAGCACCCATTTTGGCTAAACTTTTCACTTGATTGTTTCTGCTAATATGAAAAGTCCAGAAGTCATGTATGAGGCTTCTTACCCCAGCACTCAAGAGAACCTCCAGAAATCTAGATCAAGTCCACAGCGCACTAGGTGTCTATTCAGTGCAAAAGGTCTCTAACTCATGACTTTCCTCATTCACCTCTTGCAATGTTCCAGCAGGCTGTATCTGAGGACTTGGTTGAGCTCAGTTCCTGGCCTGGTCTTATGAATATTACCTAAGAATTTCTGAATTTCTAGTAGTCATCTTGGGCTACTATACTAAAGTACCATAGCCTGACTGGTCCATAAACAACAGAGCTTTACTTATCCAATCCTAGATGATATAAATCCAATAACACAGTGCTTCCAAAGTTGGGTTCTGGTGAGAACCCTCCACTAGCTTTTTAAACTATCACATGGCAAAAGCTCTCTGGTACACGTTTTATTAGGGCACTATGTCTGTTCATGAGGGCTCCACTTCATGGCCTAGCTAGATCCCAAAAACTCCACCTTTTATCACCATCAGTCACAGCAGGATTAGTCTCTCAGTGTACGAACTTGAGAATGATCCCAACATCAGTCCATCCAATATCCTGTTGGAGAGTGTCTTTATTCTTTGGTCTGTAAACACCTGTACAGCAGAAAGTGAGCTATATCTAAAAATAATGGACATGAGTGAAGTGAAAAATGCACAAGGAAATGGAAGCAATATCACCTCTGAAGTCTCAATGACTAGAGGCTATATCTGTACTGGGTGGAAACCCTGACCCACCACATGCTTGTCCATCTCTGTGTTAGAGACCTCCATATGCACTCAAGGAGAGAGGAGATGGATACCACAGCAGGATAAAGAGCACCCAAGGGTCCTTAGAGGTGACCTCAGCTTTGCATTTGTAGAAACTCTTCAAATTCCTTGCTCTTTCATGGCAAGTAACTTGTCAGATGTTCAGACTGGAGGTGGATTTGATAGACAATCAACACAGAGCTAGAAAATTGAAAAGCAAGTCCCGGAAATGGGAAGAAAACTGGCTCATCTCCTGGACAAGAGGGAAATTAAGAGGCTTAAGCAAGCATGAGAAGATTGCACAGCAGATGAGCACGCTAAGTAGGACACAGGCTAGCAGCATCCCTGAGCAGGCAGTGGCAGCCGTGCAGTCAGGAAGGGCAACCTGGAGCCCAGCATGACATGCAGGAGAATTTAGAGCATTTGGAATTGAACCTGAAACAGGGTTGTGCCCCACAGAAGAGGCAGAACAGATAAACAACAGGAAACAGAGGCAGGCCAGCTTCCTGGGGTCACTCCCTTTTACAGGACATGGTAGCCAAAGTAAGGAAACAAACTGTGTGCAATCTGCTTTAGAAGAACCAGTTGATCCCTCTCTTTCATAAAACTAAGTGTGGCTTCCTTATCAGTGCAGCTGGTAGCTTTCCATTGAAAGAACAAATTCATTCTATTCCTCAGGAAAAAAAAGAACCCTCCTCTATCAGCATAAGGCAATCTGGGGTTCCATATGGGTCTACATCATAACTCAATGGCACAGTGAACAACTCATTTTGAGTCTTACAAGAAATGCAAATGCTACTTACCAACAGCAGCTTCTTCTAGCAACTACCAGAAAAATCCATCAGCACACTAGAAATTATCCCAAGGAGCTGAGCATGTTGGTACTGTAATGCTAGTACAATAGGTGCAGGAGGAGCAGAAGTTCAAGGTAATCCTTGTATATCTAGCAAGTGTGAGCCCCCCCCCCAAAGAAGAAAAGACAAAGAACTACCCAAGTATCATACTACCTAAGAATATGCTAAGCTGACCATCAGCATGACATTTCACCCCGAACTCTGACAAGGGGAACATTATTTGCCACCTCAGGAGAAAGGCTGGGGCAGTAATTATTGCGCCTCTGCAATAATTACAAAAGCAACAGAAGATTGGTTCAGTGTGATGCGCGTGACTTCACCAGACAGTGTCTCCATCCTTTCCTGGGGTAAGAAAAAGGAAAGGGGGCATTCTTCTGCCCTTGAGGCTGGGGAGACTTGCAGAAAGGGGTGAGAAGAACAATTGGAATCATAGCTGCACTTCCGGCTGCATTTCTGAACACCAGGAAAGTGAGGTGTTCTGGAAGGAACAGAAGTCTCGGATGGTTCTGCCTGAAGGCTCCATAGGGACTGCAGTTTCCTTGAGGAAGCTTTACTGGCTTTGTGATATTACAACCTAGAATTAATTGCACTGCTGCCTGGGAGAAACTGACATGCGTAGTCTCTTATCCCTGTTGAAGGACAGTTTTATTACTTTTCATCACTTTGGGGCTCATAATATTTTCTCTGTAGCCATGCTCTCTCTAAATGCAATGTTGAGATAATTTTATATAATTATATTTCTGACACCTTGTATGATTGTTAGGGGTGATTGCTTGACACACGTAGGCAGTGTCTGCAAATGGTAGCACATGAAAGGAGATTTTAGCAAAATGTCATCTTGGCTTCTGCTAAGAGGCCTTGTGCCACATGAGGAATAGATCAGATGGACTTAAACTGTTGCTACTCATTTTAACACTCACTTGACTTCCCCTGCCCTCTCTGCCACACAAGGCAGATTCACCAGCTTTTTCACACATGCTCTTTCTTGACTTAGAAAAAAAAAATCACATAATGGGTAGATCATTCAGAAAACTCCCAGCTCAAGGCATAGCTCGGAAAAAGCCACGATGAGATAAAACAAGGTCTGGCAGGATAGATTTAAGGTGGGCTGGAGAGATGGCTCAGTGGTTTAAAACAACGGGTGCTCATCAAGGACCAGGTTTCAATTCTCATCACCCACATGGTAGCTCACCACCATTTTTAACCCAGGGTCTGATGCCCTCTTCTAGTCTCCATGCATACCAAGTATACAGGTAGTACACAGACGTGCATTCAAACAAAACATTCATACACAAAAATTAAAGAAAAGAGTAGGGGAGATTAGATGACATCACATGAGCTCCTTGTCCTTGGCATTATGAAACTCATCTGTAACCCTCCGATTGTGTGTCTTTTAGTCATAGAGGTGTGGCAGAAAAGAGGTGGCCAGCCATGGCAGCTTATTGAACCTGTAGATGGATTCCACCCCAATGAGGTAAGTGTTCCCACATGGTGGTCACTGAGGCTATCTGCTTGGTTTTCTAAAATATATGTATGTGTTCATATGTTTGGTTTTATCCTATTTTATTCACAGGATTTCTAGAGAGTGTACGCATAAGTAACATAGAAATTTAAAAAAAAAGAATGTGAAAATCAGAGAGAAAGTAAAAACAAAACAAAAAATGTACCAGCATCTTAGATCTAGTTTCTTCAGTTTGTAGACTATGTGCAGGGCATTCCAGGGGTTGCTAGCGGCCAATGAGAAATGAGTCATCAGCCATGCCTTGCAAAATATTGCTTGTAAAGTATGATCAAAACACATCATGCATGACATTCTCAAAAAATAGTAAAATATAGTATACTTAATATAGTAACAATCGCAAGGATTTCTGAAATTGAGATGTATGGGGGAAACTTGTATGGATCTCTCTAGAAAAAACAATGTGAGGGAACAATCCCTTTAGCGATGTCCTGCAGTAAGAGCATCCTTCTAAGTAGGGTGTATAAAGTGGCTGTGCTCTGGCTTCTTTACAATACCTAGGGGCTGGAGGCGGGGCCTCAGTAATTCTTGTCCCCACGGCCCTCCCGTTCTCCTGCCTTCCACTGTAGAAGCTCAACTTTTATCTGTCCCATGTACTTGACTTGCTGGTGACATTTCTATTTTAAAAAGAGAAGAAAGCATGGGGGAGCTCCTGTGCTGTTTGAAAGTCCTGAAAGCTGGTTCTCCACAGGGAGGGATAGCCATTTGCCTCGGGCAGCCCTCTCTCACCATAGGCATTCTGACCCAGCTTTAGTCAGTGTGGAATGGCAATGAATAAGGCCCCCATACACTGGCTGAGTGCAGGAAGGGCCAGACATGCCCTTGAGAACCCGAATAGAATTCATCTTTCCCAGCCCTGCGCTCAGCAACTTTCCATGGGCCTGGTGAAGGATTACCTCAAAAGGAAAGAAAGAAGAAAGGCATTGCTGCCTAATGGATGAACAGCAGTGAAGACCACAACTTACCCTAAACCTGAAAGGGAAGATTAAATATCCACCTCACTGTTTAAAACAACTGACTTTAAAAAATCTTAGTAATGCACTCAGAAGATTTAAGTTCTGGGCATCAAATGGATAAGTTGCTCAGAGAATTATTGACTGGAAACTAGCTATTGGGATCTGGCCTCACAAAAAAAGGAGGGGGGTCTATTTTCCTTTATTTAGGGTAATGTGATATCCCAGCCCCTTTTTGAGAAGAGGACTCATTGTATTCCTCGATCTTCTGGGATCGAAGGAGTCTTCCTGACTCAATGCCCACTTAGTTAGAACAGTTCCTCTCTCCGAGGTAGGAGTTCTTCAGCTCCTCTTGGCACAACAGAATTTTTATTCTATCGAGGACAGAGAAATGAAAAGGAGGTCAGCTACGGTGTTACCTTAAACCAAACACAGAAGATGCTCAAAGCTTAAAGACATCTTCGTTTTGTCCCTCAGGACATACTTGTTTGCCATATCAAATATCAGTCTGACCCTGACTAACTCTTAAAATAATTTAAAGGCTCAAGATCCATCAAACTGGGAGACTATCCTGCTAAACATCTGCTTTATCTGCAAATAATTATTGAAAACAGAGTCCTACAGCATACTATGCCCCATAGTCTTAACTTACAATTCCTGTAGGGCTTATTCCACCATGGGATGAGTGAGTGATAAGTGAGCGAATGTGGCATCGTCATGGCTAAAATGAGCAACAGTGGGACACCATGCTCAAACCCTCCTATCGATCACATGTATAGAGCTGAAAAGTCCAGATTGGCAACTTGCCATCTAGCAGTTTGTGTTGCATACCTACCCAACTGCCAAGCACTGTAAGAACTCTGAAATGAACAGGAACCCATTTTTTGTTGCTGTTTAAAATTATAGCACACAGCAGGAGAGAGATGAAGAAATGGATAATTCAATAATCAAGTGGTAACTGCCTCCAAGTGTGCAAGCGAGAATGATGTCATGGGAGATAAGATGGGAAGATAGCAGAAGACAATGTTAGGAAAGGATGTCCAGAGGATGAGGTATCAGAACTAAGACCGCGCATAGCAGAGGAAGCAGAAGAGGCAGAGAAGGGCTGGAGAAGTATTTTGAGTGTAAAAAAACAGCACAGGCAAAGATCTGAAGATGAGAGGAAGCTGAGAGTGCTGGAGGGAATTCACGTCTTTCAGTGCAGCTTGCACAGAGAGAACATGAGTGGGATAGAGAAGAAAGATGAGAGGATCCAAAGCAGATCCCAGGAAGTCTGCATGGACTTTATCTTTTTACTATAAGGAATGAGGCCAGTGGGTGCTTACAAGCCAGAAATCAGATTTATATTCCTTTAAAAAAACAAAAAACAAAACAAACAAACAAACAAAAAACTATAGCAGGATTGGGCTATAGCCTAGTAATACAGAGTCTGACCAGAATCGCTGAAGTCCTGGATTTAATGCCCTCACCATATCTATACCTTTATCTATGCCCACATCTACAACTATATCTGCAGTGTTTTTATGGATAAGGCTTTAGTGGAGAGAACTAGAAAAAATAAAAAAGAAGTTAAGTCAAGCAGAGAAAATATACCACAAAGACCCAAGACCCAGATTCACAGCCTGTGGACACTGTAGGCAAAATTTTATCTACTTTATTTGGGTTCTTATACCTCTACCTCCCTACCAATCCCCCAACACTAGGTAGGAGAGAAAGAAGGGTAGAGGGAAAGGGAGACATAGACTCCTCTAGACTTAGTTTCTTGGGGCAAGTCCAGTCTTAGTAGTCAAGGTATCTAGCAAAACAGCAAGGGAGTTTCCATGAATCAAGCCCTTCATTCCTCTTCAAACTTGAACCTGTTCACTTCCAGAGACACACAACACAGGTGTATTCAAAGAGCTGAGTAGCCTTGAGGGTCTCTGTTTGCCTCAACTGCAGCAGCGTTAGCTCATGATACACAATAGCCCTGGGAAACCTTACAGAGGCCCCACATGGCATCTGTGCAGAGACAGGGAGGTGCAGGAAGGAAAAAAGTCTGGGCCAATGAACCTACTTCCTAAGCAGTCACCCCAAACTGGTCCTTTTGGCAAACCACCAACCACAGTGTGTTTAATTCGCTACTTGCACTGACTAACAAACATCATTCATTCACTACAGAGAGCCTGGTGCTGTGAACTTAAATTCCTTCTTAAATGTAATTGTTTAAGTATATTGTACACAGCTCCTGTGTTTTCAGTTTGCAGATTTAAAATCAGCTGTGTTCACACATGGCCAGGTCCAAGACACTGTGTTTTGGGGCATTTGAGGAGGACTAAGGAAGGCAGCAATGTAGAGGGCACTTCCCTGCCATCTCTGCAGAGCACTGAATGCTCTTTCTGCAGACAAAACACAAGGAGGGCAGATTTTTAGCTTTGGTCTGGCGAACCCTGCATTAAATTTAGCAGCAGTTCAACTTCAAAGGCGTCAAGCTGTTTTAAGGTTGCAATGAAATCTATATAGTCCTGCTCCAAATTGTATTTCCTCTTTTTAAAGTATTACAGAAAGGTATTTTTTGCTCAGTATTTTCTTCTATGGTTATTTCACTAAAACTTCTTAATTTTGTAAGAAAAAAAGACAAAAAAAAAAGAGAGAGAGGAATAACAACAAAAAGAGGTTAGGGAGAGGAAGGGTGAGAGGCTTCCAGATAATCTAGAGCCAAGGTCTCTGCTGGTATTCTGCCTTCCTGGATGCATTTGCATGGGGTTCGGGCACCTCCTGAGAAAGTGCTCCTGTCAATAGCAATACAGTTGTCCCAGGAAGCACGGCTTATCTTAAGGCTTGTCATCTGAGGGAGGAGAAATTTGCAAGGTGTAGGTGGCATGGGTGAGGACTCAAGCTGGAAAGTTAGCTTCTCCCTACCACTGCCTGCCTCAGCCTCCCGGGATCAGGGCTTGTGAGTAAAAACAGACTTTCCACCAAAACGTTACATAAGACAATGGAGAGTTGAGTCTTCTTGCTTTGTGGACTTTTCTAAGAGAAACTTTAGGAAGAACAAAATATCTTCAGGAGATCTGGAGATACGGTTTTAGCAACACTCAGGCCTCTGATTGACAGTAGAAAGGAACCTTGGAGCAGTACAACCCCTTTCAAGAAAAAGAAATGCTTTTCCTTGAAGAAGGAGCCAGATATACAAGCAGCTGTATACATGCAACAGTGCCCACAAGATGAGTAACTGGACTCTGCTCAGTCAAGGCCTTGCAATAGCACAGAGGCAATGAGTCAGGAAAATGGGGTCCTTACTGCCCATGACTTCATTCTAAGGGCAATAGTTGCCTCCAAAGCATGAGGTTTTTGTGGTGTTGTCCATTCTTACTACTTTATTCAAACCCTCATTGCTGTGACGGGCTCATTTGCTGAGCTGATGAAATAGGTCACCACTATTGGCCTCCTAAAACTACACATTCAGTACATATACACAGCAAGCCCCAGAAGCAGTGGTTCTCAGCTATAGCATAGATGGGATTTTCTGGGGCTGAATGAGCCGCTGTAATGCTGTGTGTCTCCTGTTCTCTCTGTGGTTCATCCTGTGGGTTGTTCATGTGAAGCTCAGAGAAAGCATTCTTTCAGGAAACACAGTCAATGCTAGAGACTCACTTTGGAAGACACACCTTTAGGACTCCTGTCCTAAAGACTTGTCCTTCAGAACAAATGTATATGGTGTTGCTACTGTAAAAGAAAATGCAACACCAAAGCATGTTGCTTTGTGACATTTAATGTTCACTGTCTAAATGAGTGTTTCTTGAACAACCCTTTCACAGGGCTTGCCTAAGACCATCGGAAAACATAGATATTTACGTTATGATTTATAATAGTATATGAAGTAGCAACAGAAATAATTTTATGGTTGGGGTCACCACCACATGAAGAATTGTATTAAAGGGTCACGGCATTGGGAAGGTTGAGAACCACTGCCCAAATTCTAGTAAAGGGGGAAAAACTCACTTTAAAAAGTTTGTTCTGGGAGGGGGGAAAAAAGGAAAGTAAGATTCCCTTGCAAACCTTTGAGCGAACTGTATTTTCTGTGTTTAACACCAATCTGAGCAAGCATAGAAGAAAGCAAACTGAGTTCTTTATCAGAGAGATGTCATTTGAGAAATCTAATGCCAGTATCTCCTAGAGTTGGTATCAGTTTTTCCCAGTCCTCTCAAATTCCCAACAGTGAGCACAGACCAATAGGACACAATTCCCAATCATCAGATAATTAAAGCAAACACTGCCCTACTGCAGGAACTTGAATTCAGAAAACGTTTCTGGCTTCACTATGTTCTTAAATGCAGATGTCCATATGCGTCTGTATGACTTGTATGTGAAATGGCTTGTGTGTGTGAAGGGTTTGTCGTTGACTAGCAGCCTTGTTTGGGAAGGCTGTGCAACCTTTTGGAGTGTTCCCTAACTGGCAGAAATCCCTTAGGAACACTTAGGTCACTTTGAAGGTTCCATCTGACTCTGGATCAGGGTTGAGTGCTCTATTGCCTGGTCCACTGGGACTTGACCCACCATGGTGTAAACAGATTGTGCCACGAGCCCCACCGACATGGATAAAGTGCCTCCGGCAGTCGCCGTCCTTTCTATGGGCTGAAACCCTCTGAAGCATGGGCCAGCATACAGCCTTACAGCCTTAACTTGCTTCTGCTGGGCACTTAGTCACAGAAGCAAGGAAAGCAGCTACAAGAGCTGAGCAAGGAAGTGGACTCTGAAAGATTGATCAAAGAAAAGACATGGAAAGCTGGCCATGGTGGCACATGCTTTTAATCCCAGCACGCAGGGAGACAGAGGATGGTGGATCTCTGTGAGTTCGATGACACCCTGGTCTACAAAGTGAGTCCAGGACAGCCAAGGCTACACAGAGAAACCCTGTCTTGAAATAAGAAACGAAAAAAAAAATATCTAGAAAAGACATGGGAGACTTAACTGTTACTACAGAGATTCCAGTTAGCCACACCACTCCCTCGCCTTCTATTGGACAAGCTTTCATTCCATGGATGTGTTCAGCATGCCAATGAGTGAGCCAACAGTCTAGGTAACCCCTGCAGTGTGTGTATTGACTGGCAGGTACCCCCTTGAATAGTAGGAAAATGTGTAATAAGCTGTCCATCTGTAAAATAAATACAGTCTGATGGAGTACAGAGCATTGGGTAAAGACAGTGATGTAAATCTACACTTACAATGAGATAGAACAACATGGAATATGCTGGTAATGGAGAACCAGTAAGTATATGG
Organism: Pachyuromys duprasi; assembly: GCA_028658305.1. Classification (NCBI taxonomy): domain Eukaryota; kingdom Metazoa; phylum Chordata; class Mammalia; order Rodentia; family Muridae; genus Pachyuromys; species Pachyuromys duprasi. The sequence goes on from JAQQSO010005626.1 coordinate 10,543, forward strand.
ACAATAACACAACTATGTGCTTCTGTCACATTCCTGGGACTGTTTGCCAAAAAGAGTTAGCATTATAGGTTGTGCATTTCACTTTAGAAAAATATGTATTTTTAAATACTTTATGTATAGACGAACATACCTTTGTCTGCATGAGTGAATGTGCATGTGTATTCAAAAAGACCTATACCCAGTGTTAGGAAAGGATGCCTCCATTCTAATTACAAATCATTTTTATTCTGTTTTCTGTTTGTTAAATTTTCTATCCTGAAATGACTAGATACTGGCCTAAACCATGAAGAGAAACAAACAATAAGACCCAAACCATGTTTAAGAAAGAACTGGCATGGAATAAAGGAAATGACCTGTGTGGTGCATCATGGGAATGGCAACAGACAATGGGTAGAGGAGAAGCCTGTAGGGGGCACTCAGTGAAGAGAATCGAATGAATGAATACATGAATGAATGAATGAATGATTATAGTAGATCATTTCCTCACAAGCCTCTAGCATATTGGCATGCCTGTCTTATTGTAGACACAGTATTTCAGCAGTGCACACTCACAAATACATTAATCTCTGTTAGAGTGACAGCCAATTAGTTGCTTTCATACCAGTCACCACAAACTCAAATCTGAACTCATTCGTTTTCACTTTTCTCTTCGTGCCTTCACCCTTATCTCTTCCCTTATTAACATTAGGGAAATTAATGCCCTCAAAGGCCTTGCTACCACATAATCGTTAAAAAGACAATTTAAATGTGTCAAGTTGAATTTATAAAATCACACCAATAGTTTTCCACAGACCTGGAAGCAGCATCCTTTACTGAGGAATGCCAGGAAAAGTCAATAGAAGACCAAATTCCTGTCCTCAAAGACCGTCTATGCCTTTTGTGGGATATTCTCCCACACAGCCCAGTGGTCTTCCTGAGATTTACTGCTGAGTTTCAGTACAAAGAAGAATGTATGCGGTATGTCTGTAGATGTGTACTGTGTGTGCTGTGTACATATGGTGTATTACATGTTTTCTCTAATGTGATGTATGGATATTATCAAGTTTGCATACTTACGCCGATATAAACTAGTGTAGCACTGAGGAAATCAGTGTGGAGGTTCCTCACAGAACTAAATCTACCCTGTGATCTAGCTGTCCACTTCTTGGAGTCAGCATACCACAGAGACCCTCACACATTCATGTTTACTGCAGCACTATTCACAACAGCCCATATATGGAGGCAACCTACATGCCACAAGAGAACAGATGAAGTTAATGTGATGTTGTGCTCATTGGAGTTTTGTTCAACCATAAAGAATGAAATCACGTCATCCATAGAAAAGTGATGTGGCTGGAAATCATTGTGTTAAGGGAAATGTGT
>JAQQSO010005627.1:0-11904 GCA_028658305.1 Pachyuromys duprasi
AAACATACTGTAATCTATACACCTAAAAATGATAAACAAGAAAGAGGACCTGGGGTAAGAGGATTAATCCTCACGTAGAAAGTCAAATTGGATGGACATTGGATGTAGGAGAAAACAAGTAACAGGACAAGAGCCTACCACAGAGGGCCTCGGAAAGACCATACCTAGCAGGGTATCAAATCAAATATTAAGAAACATATAACCAACCCTTTGGCAGAGTGCAGGGAATCATATGAAAGAAGGGGGAGTTAGTATGACCTGGAGAGGACAGGAGCTCCGCAAGGACCAAATATACCAGGGCACAGGGGTCTTTTATGAGACTGTCTCTCCAACCAAGGACCAAGTATGGTTATAACCTAGAACCCCTCTTGTATGTAGCAAATGGTGGCTCAATACCCAAGTGAGTACACCAGTAAGGGGAACAGGGACTATTTTGGACATGAACTCAATGGCTGGCTCTTCAACCTCCCTGAGGGAGGAGCAGCCTTGCTAGGGCACAGAAGAGGACATTGCAACCATTCCTGAAGAGACCTGATAAGCTACAGTTAGATGGAAGGGGAGGATGTCCTCCCATATCAGTGGACCTGGAAAGGGGCAGGGAGGAGATGAGGGAGGGAAAGGTGGGATAGGGAAGGAATGGGTGAGGGGGCTATGGATGGGATACAAAGTATATAACCTGTGATTAATATAAAATAAAAATATTTTTAAAAAGACAGGTTTCTCTGTGTAGCCCCGGCAGTCCTAGAATTCTCTTTGTAGACCATACTGGCCTCAGGCTCAGAAATCTACCTTTCTCTGCTTCCCAAACACTGGGATTAAAGGTGTGCACCACCACAGGGAGCTCTAAATGTATCATTTCAAAATAAGCATGTCATACTCTCATAATCATTGCATCAGTATTCATAAGAGCCAAGATATAGAACAAACCTGGGTCTATGGTCTTGTAAATGGAAAAAGGAAATGACATACATATAACAGTGGAATATTATCCAACTTTAAAATGAGATCTGTATATGTTATTATATCTTTCCTTTATGGCTGTATCATTTTCTCCTCTTAAAAACAAACAAACAAACAATCCAGGGTCTTATTATGTCCCCCCAGCTGATGTGGGACTCACAGTAGACCGTACTGGTTTTAAATGCACAGAGATCTACCTGCCTCTGCATTCTAATTGCCAGAATTAAAAGAATACAGCACTCTGCTGGCCTGGATATGTTCTTTTCATTCTCTCCTTCTCATTAATCCCGTTAATATACCTATCATTAATATGATTTGCTGATGTATATTGAGATATAACAATAACCTTTATGACTTTAGTAAATTCAGATATAATTATTTCAAGACACATCTTCATTAGATAGCTATGTAACAAAGAGGGGTATAAGTTTTTTGCCTGTTTGGTTTTGGTTTTGTTTGTTTTTTTGTTTGTTTGTTTATATTTTGGTTTATTTGGGTTTTTTTTGAGATAGAGTTTTTCTTTGTAGTGTGGGGTATGAGTTTTGACATCTGTTTTCAGTCCTGGTCATCTTGGCCTAGAGGTGTTACTCTGTGGTGAGGTATGTCAAACATGTATGAGGATTCCCTGGCTTCCAGCCTCAGTACCACAATCAAACAGTGGGTACTGACTCTTCCTAGGCCTCTATAGCATCAGCTAGAGGTACATTGTCTTCTTGGCCTCTCTTGGAGTCTTTATCTCTTCTCTCAGCCTCTCTTCTAGACATGTCCTTTCTGGAAACTCCATCTTGGGCTACAATAGTTTGTTAGTTCCTTAGAGACTGAACACACTTTTACTTGCTATGAGGAAGAAAGTATGGTTCTTATTTTTTTTAAGATTTATTTATTTATTATTTATACAGAATTCTGCCTGCATGTGTGCCTGCAGGCCAGAAGAGGGCATCAGAGCTCATTATAGATGGTTATGAGCCTCCATGTGGTTGCTGGGAATTGAACTCAGGACCTTTGGAAGAACAGACAGTGCTCTTAACCTCTGAGCCATCTCTCCAGTCTGTTTTTTTTTTTTTAAGGTTTATTGAAAGTATGGTTCTTGACAAAAATTTCTCAGTTGAAAGTCTTTCCTTGTACCTACTCTCTATAAATGACACCTATTCTAAGTCATTTGTAGGCGATGGTATAGGATTACTAAAATGCTACTCATAATTAGGCCAAAATTGCAATGTTTTCGTTTAATCTGTTCACAGCCTGATTTGTTTTCCACTGCAATGTGTGTCACAATTTACTGTTCTTTATCTGTCACCTTTTTACTCTTTGGTCACTTGAAGATAAGATCCTCAAGGACAGAGGTTTTATTTTTTGTTTAGTGTATCCTTGGGGCTCAAACATTTCTCAGCACAGAGTAATTCACAATTTATATTCTGACGATGAATGATGGACAAAGCATGAACTTTGCCAGAAGAAAGTAAGCATTGTGTATGATAGTGCACCTCTGGGAAAATGTTCTCAGAGTTCTAAATAACAAAAATCCAAACAAAAATGGGAAAAAGAAACTCTCTGTAGGATATTATTTATTTGCTTTAAATGTAGATATCTTAAGCTCTCAAGTATAAACACAATAATTAAAAAAAAAACTTATCTTAAATCCTTCGTGAAAGTGCTGGTTTTATCTGGTAAATAAAAATCAGGAAAACAAAATTGAAGCTGTCTGGCTCTAAGCTTTATTAGTCTATGCATGCATGTGTCTGTTTAATTTAGATTCATTTATTTTATTTTGTGTTTATGTATGAGTATTTTGCTTGCCTACCTGGTGCCAGTGGAAGTCAGAAGACACCACTGGATGCCACTTAACTGGAGTGGTGGATGGTTGTGAGCTGTCCTGTGTGTGTGGTGAATCCTCTGCAAGAGTGAAAAGTACTTCCAGCTGCAGAGCCATCTCTCCAGGCCCCTATATATCTTGTTCAAGCTTTATCTTCATAAGTGCTACTATCCTTTAAGCCATCATACTCCTTGACTCTCCTTCTGGACTTACCTTGAAATAATTGTACTAGATACAATTATTGTTGTGCTTTTCAACAGTCCATTTAAAGGGAGGAAAACCAATCATTTGACCTGTGTTTCCTGCTCTAAGTCTAACACTATGCTAACTCCTGGGCAGGGACTGGTGAGAAAACAGATAGATTTCTGTATCCCTAGTATTCTAAGATTATTGTGGACTAGATATGAAATAAATGAACCCACAATGAGGAATGATGTACTATCATAAAATTTCTTACGTAAAAGGACAAGAGCCTATTGGAGTAAGTGATCAGAGAAGACATTTGATAAATGAACAGTCCGGATGAGATATTAAGTATGATGAGAGAGTCAACAATAGTCCAACAAAAAGAGATAAGAGCAGGTGTCAAGGCTTTGATGTGAGAAAGAGATGGACATCTCTGAGAAACTTAACAAAGTCAGTTTGTCTAGATACCATTATACAAGAAGGTGAATATGTGTCCACAGGTAGAAATTACATCGTACAAGACTCTGCAGGTGATGTTAAATAGCTTGGAATTTATCTAGTGTTCAAAGGCAGCACTTTGAGAAATTTTACTCAAGGAAAATGGCATGATCTAATTTTCCTGTTGACAAGCTCGATCAGCTGGATAGTTTTGAGGAATGTGGACAGGTTGAGGAAGAGTGGGCAGAAAACACCCAAGTAGAAAACCACTGACGTAATATGTACGCTCTTTGTAGTTCCAGCTGCAGACAGAGGCAGTGCAGAAATGAAAGGGTCCAGAGAGGACCCCTGAGGAATGAGGCATTGCATGGCAAAGGGGGATGTTGTGAAGCCATTGGGCTCCAAGAGGGAGGGAAAACACAGGTGTAAGAAAGTATGGAGAAGCTGAATTAGATAAGAATGAAAAGGTTGGAAACAAAGCGAATAAATTGTAATTAATTTTGAAAAAGTAAAAAAAATAATCATTGGTTATTAATAAATCTCAATATCAGTGGACTCAATAAAACGTTACATACTAAAAAAAAAAAGTGTGTCAAATTACTGTGGCAGCTTCAGGACCATGTTTGACTTTAGGGAAAGGAATTTTAGTGGCTCCGGAAGCTGTGTTGCAACGGAAGAAGGAAAGAGTACAGGCCTTCTATTTTTCACATGTCATCACTGAGGAACACAACAGAGAGTACTGATTAACAGAGGAGAAAACAAGGACTTGAAAGCCTCTAAGATAGGCAAGGTAAGGGATTAGCAGGGTTAAACCTGAGATACTTGAGAGCGGAAATACTGGAAGTCCCAAAGCCACACTTAATCCTCTTCAGCATCTCAAGAATTCACTGTGTTCAACTTTACAGAAGGTCGCACAAATATAGATTAAGCAAAAGGCTGGCAGATACATTCAAAGTGGTGTAAGGGAACTCTTTCATTAAAATGACATGAAAAGTAATGCACCTCAAAAAAGTACATGTTAATTTGCTTTCCTACATGCTCCAAGGGAGAATAAAAAGAATATGAATTTACTGGTGCTGAGAAGACAGAGATGTAGGAAAATGGCCTAGAAGTTGTAATCATGCAGGTCCCATTCATATTGCCTGAGTGACGAATGAAACCTCTAGCCATAAAATAAAAGAGACGTTGGTCTATTAATATTCCCAGACACCTCAAAAACAAACAAACAAACAGATCCTTTGAAGAGGAGTGTGTCTTTGTTTTAGATCTCAAAGAATGTATTAAAATTATTTTGTAAAGAAAAGAGCATTTCACAACAAAAGGTCAACAAAAGTAACAAACAACTAACGTAAAGCCTGTAATTCGTAAACGATTAATATGAAGACTATGCCTGCCATATTTAAAGAAATAAATATCCCCCTGAGGAGGCAGCAGTCTTGCCAGGCCACAGAGGAACACAATGCAGCCAGTCCTGATGAGACCTGATAGGCTAGGGTCAGAGGGAAGGGGAGGAGGACCTCCCCTATCAGTGGACTTGGAGAGGGGCATAGGAGAAGAAGAGGAAGAGAGGGTGGGATTGGGAGGGTTGAAAAGGGAGGGGACTACAGCTGGTATACAAAATCAATAAACTGTAATTAATTTTAAAAAGAAATAAATTTTAAAAAAGGAAATAAGTGTGTACAGGAGAAAAGAGATTCTAAACAACAACTGCATTTGTAAGTACCACTGTGAATACACATTGAAGTGTATGTGTGTGTATGTGCATGTAAAAATGAACTCAACACAGTGAAGAAACAGCAGCCAGATAGCCACAACTAATTAGAGAATTGGTGAACTAAAAGAGAGTTTGGAGGAAATTATCCAGAAAGCAAGACAGAAAAGCAGGCAGATAGAAGACAGAACAAAAATATTTCTTAGGAAAAAGTTGCCAGATTACAGTATGTTTCCAAGGAAACTGTATAACCCAGCTAACCAATGCTTCGATAGTGTTATCTTTCTGAAAAGAAGAGGAAGAAGAAGAAGACGAAGAAGAAGAAGAAGAAGGAGAAAGCATACATTGAAAGATACTCAAAATTTATAAAATGATCACTAAGAATGTGGCAAAATATATCTTTGGCTCCAGAAGGAATGGGAGCAGGGAAAGACAATAAGGTAAAGTCAATATTGTAAGAGATGGTGGGCTTTTTAGAACTAGATCAGAGTACAGCAGCCAGAGGTGGGAAGATTTCTTCCAAAGAGGGGTAGGTGCTCATTTACCAACTGATCTCTGATTCCTCAAGGCTCAATGATTCCACACACTCTATGATCCCATTTGAGTAATGTTTGTTGTGAGTGAAGGGTGCCTGTGCCTGTGCATGTGGACGCCACATGCATTCTTGTGGGAAGCCTCAGGCGTCGGTCCTCAGGTGCCTTCCAATTTTGAGACAAGACCTCTTGTTAGCTTCAAGCTTTATTCTGTAGACTAGACTAGCTGACCCGCGAGCTTCTGAGGATCTGTCTGTCTCTGCCTCCCATCTCGCCGTCGGTGGAACGATGGGCACAAGCCCCATGCATATATTTTTACTTATTTTTCTGTCCACTTGGTGTTCGGCCTTCATATATGTCTGTGTGAGGAAGGAGGGTCCACTGGAACTGGACTTACAGAGGGCTGGGAGCCGCCATGTGGCTGCTGGGAATTGAAGTCAGGACCTCTGAAAGAGCAGCCAGCGCTCTTAACTGCTGAACTCTCTCTTCAGATACGTGCCTCCATGCATGTATTTTTATGTGAGTTTTGGGGATTAGTAAAGGACTCAAGTCCTTTCCTGACTGAGCCATCTTCCCACTTTGGTATAACGCTGCTTTTATAAATTTGTGTTTATTGTCAGAGTGTGTATATGTGCATGACATGTAGATGTGAGTGTGTGCGTGTGTGTGTGATGGCTGATATGTGGAGATCAGAGAACAACTTTGTAGAGTTGCATCTCTCCTTTAACCTTTGCATAGGTTTCAAAGTTGAAATCAGGTGACCAGGCTTGCACCACAAGAACCTTTACCCCTTCCCTTGAGCCATCTTATCAGCAGCCCTAAACAACACTGTTGAAAACGCAAAGTCAGATACAGATGGAGGGCAGGTAAATAGCTACCAGGAACCAGGAGGACACAAGAAAGGAAAGTGTCCGTAACTGTAAAGGGGCAATGCTGGTGATCCTTTGATCAAAGTTCCGACACAACTTCAATTAGGAAAATAGAGAGAGATTGGAAGAAAGTGACATACAGCTGAACCCAGTCGTTTGAAAATAAATGTTTTATTGAAGCACACAAATAGAAAAACCTACAGATATTATGTGCACATTTTTACGACTTGGCACCAAGTACATTCATCAGTTTAACAAGTGACCAGATTTAAAAAAAAAAAAAGGAACATTACCCAATTTTCCAGAAAACTGTACCTGTGCTCTTTTCTCATCACTACCCCTCCACCAAACTCAACTGGGATACAACCCACAGCCAGGACCTTAGCCACTTATGGGGTATGGTTTGCAGAAGCTCAGGAAGGTGAGAGAACCATAACAGCCCATAGGCTGCAAAGCTATGTACGGCCAGCAGAGGGCAGTGCTACCCAAAGATGGGAACCTAGCAAAGTGAAAACAGGTTTGGCAGAACCTGTCTCTCTTAACCAGGCTCAGGACTAGCCTACACCACATAAAAAGCAAGAGTCCCCAAGTTCAACTCCCAATGCAGTTCTCAACGACTCACAAAGACACTGCTCCAAAATTCAGTCTGTTTTTCTTTTTTTCATTTTTGCCCCTAATGCCTCTCACTGTCTCTGCTCTCTCTCTTAAATCCCACTTCAACATATTTAATAGTATACTTTTAGACAGGCCATAGTGGACCTTAATCCCAGCACTTGGGTGGCAGAAGCAGGTGGATCTCTGAGTTCAAGGCCAGCCTGGTGTCCACAATGAGTTCCAGGACAGCCAGGTCTAGGTGTGGAGGGAAGAGGGAAGTATGATTTCACAGATTAGCTGCTTTCAAAATACAGTCACTTTTACCTATATGTTTTTTTTTCATGATGAAGTGGTCTTTGTTTTTTCCTTCCTTTTTGTTTCCTGTTATTTTTTCCTAGTAGTAGTGTTTGACTTTCTTAGTTTTTGAAAATATTTATATTTATTCCCTTTCTTACATTGATTTAATTTTACTCTAAAACAGTAGTTCTCAACGTTCCTAATGCTGGGATCCTTTAATAATAGAGTTCCTCACGCTGTGGTGACCCCCAACCATAAAATTATCTCATTCTACTTCATAACTGTAATTTTGCTACTGTTATAAACAGTAGTGTAAATATCTGATATACGGGATATGTGACCCTTTGGGGGGGATCACAACCTACAGGTTGAGAACCACTGTTCTATAACTTTTCTTGATTGAGAAATCATCATTTGGTATGTCTTTTGTCTCCCCCCCCAACAATTTCTTGCTTTTTCATTATTCTTTTCTGCCACTATTATTACTGTTATTATTATTACTCTGCTTTCCTTTTACTTAGATTTTCTTAGATTTCTACCCTCTCCTGGCTCTTTCCTTCATCTCCTTCATGTACTGTCCCCACACATAAACTAAGTAGCTTTTAACTGCACAGCATATTGACAGTAGTTTTGCCATTTTCTTTTTTATGGTCATTTCTGATGTAATGATGGGATTTAGCTTATATTAGGTATATTTCTAAGACTTGTACATATTGGTGATATAGCCACTCATGTAGCAGGATATTTGATTCGATTGTGAACCCCAACACTGTGAACTGTAAAACCCTATTTCTTTGATGTGGTTGAGCCCTATCATTCACCTTTAATCCAAGAACTTTCTGTTTATTGTAAACAGGCAATTACAGTGTGGTTCACCCAGCCCTAGAAGACACCTCTAACCCAAGAGCTTTTTATTAAAAACAGGTGATTATAGTATGGTTTACCCAGTCGTAGCACACACCTTTAATCCAAGAGTTTTCTGTAGACCAGATTTAGTAACGTTAACCTGCTAGCTCAGAGAGACAGAGGAAACACCAGCTGATCTTAATTCTCAGCTCAGGTCTGGATAACTTTATTAAATCTGGTGTACAGAAAGCAGAATCTTGTTTTTAAATTTTTAGTAGAGTTATTTGTTGTATTTTCTTTTTGTTTTTTAAATTTTATTTTTATTAATTACAGTTTATTCACTTTGTATCCTAGCTGTAGCCCCCTCCCTCATCCCCTCCCAATCCCACTTTTCTTCTCTCATTTACTTCCATGCCTCTCACCAAGTAGACTAGTAGGGGAGGTCCTCCCCTTCCCTCTGACCATAGCCTATCAGGTCTCATCAGAATTGCCTGCATTGTCTTCCTCTGTGACCTCCTAAGGCTGCTCCCCTCCTCAAGGGGAGGTGATCAAAGAGCCAGCCACTGAATTCATGTCAGAGACAGCCTCTGTTCCTCTTACTTGGAAACCCACTTGGACACCGAGCTGCCATGGGCTACATCTGTGTAGGGGTCTGTTGATCTCCTTGTAGAGCTCCTGTCCCCTCCATGTCTTTCTATCTCCCCCTTCTTTCATAAGATTCCCTGCACTCTGCCCAAAGTTTGGCTGAGTCTCAGCATCTGCTTTGATACCTTGCTGGGTAGAGTCTTTCAGAGGCCCTCTGTGATAGGCTCCTATCCTGTTTCCTGTTTCCTGTTTTCTCCCTCTTCCTATGCCCATCCCATTTGCCTTTCTGAATGGGCATTGAGCATCTTAGCCAGAGTCCTCCTTCTTGGTTAGCTTCTTTAGGTGTACAGTATGTTTATTCTACATTATCTGTCTAATATCCACTTATAAGTGAGTATATTCCATGTGTGTCTTTCTGCTTATGCAATTCCTCACTCAGGATGCTCTTTTCTAGTTCCATATTTATTTATTTCAAGCCTAGAGTGTGTAGCCTAGAGTGTCCTGGAGATTGCTCCAGAGACCACACTAGCCTCGAACTCACAGAGATACACCTGCCTCTGCCTCTCTGACTGCTGGGATTAAAGATGTGTGCTACCACTGCCTGGCTGTATGTTTTGGAGTCAAGTATATGAAAAACAGAGGGTTTCATACAGATGCAGGATTTGAAAAGAAATAGAAAATTTGGCTTTTTAGCAAAGTTCAACATATCTTCATAATAAAATCTCTGAAAAACCTAGGAAGAGAGGGGACATGCCTCAGTGTAATAAGGTGTAAATATGACAATCCTATAACTAACGTTATACTTAATGGGGGAAAAAACCCTAAAAGCATTTCCTCTAAAATCAGGAAGGGAGCAAGTATGTTTCCTCTGCTGTTGTTCAACACAGTGATTCTTATGGTTTCTACTGCTGTGATAAAACACCATGGGGGGAGGAAGGGTTTATTTCATTGTACACTTCCAGGTAACAGCCCACCACTGAGTGAAGTCAGGACTGGAACTCAAGCAGGGAAAGAATCTGGAGGCAGGGGTTGAAGCAGGAGTCATGGCAAGTAGAGCTGCTAACTGGCTTGCTCACTGTGGCTTCTTCAGTTTGTTTTCTTTGACCACCCAGGACTACTTGACCTGGAGTAGCACCATTCACTGTGATCTAGGCCCACCCGCATCAGTCACTAATCAAGAAAATGTCCCACAGACTTGTCCACAGGCATGTTCTCAATCTAAGATCCTCTTCTCAAATAACTCTAGCTTATGTCAAGTTGACAAAAAAACAAACAAACAAAAATCCAGGACATTGTTCAAAGTCTTAGCTAAAAGAGGATGACAAGAGAAAGAAATAAAAATGGACACAAATAAGAAAGAAAAGTTCTCAAAACTTTGGAGGTGGAAGCAAGAGGAGCAGGAGATCATGGTCATTTCAGCAAGGTGGAGAGCTCTAGGCCAACCTCAGATACCTGAGACACTGTCTCAAAAAATTAAGCCACAGTATTCCTGTTTACAAATGACATGATCTTATACTTTAAAAACTGTAGAGACTGCACCAAACATCTCTTACACTTGATTTTCACTTTTAACAAAATAGCGGAACACAAAATAAGCATTAAAAAGTAGTTGCTCCTCTGTATGACCATAGTGAAATTTTCAAAAGAGAAATCATGGAAAGCATCCCAATCTCAATAGCTTTAAAAAAAAGTATGAATAAGCCTTTCCAAGGAGGTGAAACACCACTGTAATGAAAACTATAAGACATTCGAGAAAGAAACTGAAAGCACTGAAAGATGGAAGGACCTCCCATGTCCATGGATTGGCAGAAATAACACTGTCAAACAGTTATATTCATTCTATTCCCCGTATAGAATGAATGCAATTCCCATTAAAATCTCTATTGACATTCTTCTCAGAACTAGCCTAAAAGCAATGTTTAGGTTTACCTGGAAATGCAACAGACCCCCGATAGGCAAAACAACACTAAGAAAAAATAAAAAGAGCTGGAGGTATCACAATAGCTGATCTCAAATTATATGACAGAGCTGTCATTTTAATTTCAACACGGTACTGGCACAAGTACCATGTCAGAAGTATGAAGACCAGCAAAAGAAAAGGCTTCAAGCTACAGCCACCTAATTTTTGGTTTTGGTTGTTTGTTTGTTTTTCAGCTACCTGATTTTTGACAAAGGTGTCATAAAGCTTACATAGAAAGAAGATGGTCTCTTTAGCAAACTCTTTAGCAAAGTTCTGGGAAAACTTTGATTTCCAAAAAATGCAAGAATAGGAACTACATCCATATCTTTCATGGTGCACAAAAGTCAATTCAAACCGAAATGGATCAAAGACCTTAAAATAAGAGCTGAAATCTTGAAACTGCTAAGAGGAAGCGTAGATAAAACACTTTAAGATACAAGCATAGACACAAATTTTCTGGAAAGAATACTAATCATATAGGAACCAATCCAAGAACTGACAAGGGAGACTACATGATGTAAAAAAGCTTCTGCATGGTGAAGAGAGGGAAAGTTAGCAAAACATAGATAGACAGGGAAATTGAAAGTGGATTCTCTAAGATAGTGGCTTCTGGTATCTCACCCGGACTAATAGAGGAAGGGGGAAGGGCTTCTAGCTCTGAAGTCCACCCATCCCAAAGGACGCAGTTTGCTTGCTTCAATAAACCTGCTACTTTCACTTTCTCAGTAACATGGTCTTCTGTATATCCTGAATGTTCAACTTTGCCAACCCTATGGAATAAACTTGGTAATCCCCTACCTTCCTACCAGCTCCTCCATTACAGAGGCAAAGGCAGGAGAAGCCCTGTGAATTCGAGGCCAGTCTGGTCTACACAGTGAATTCTAAGAGAGCCAGAGCTACATACATATGTCTCCAAAATACAAAACGAAACAAAAACCCTAAACACCAAGAAACCTAATCCATCCAACCAATAAATGGGTTGACATAATGAATAAACAGTTCTCAAATGAAGAACTAAAAGTGGCCAATAAATAATTTTTTTTATTAATTTATTTATTTTTCTCTCAATCACAGGTTGGGTACTTTGAATCCCAGGCGTAGCCCCCTCCCCC
>JAQQSO010005629.1:0-11902 GCA_028658305.1 Pachyuromys duprasi
GTCATGATCTTGATGGCTGACTCTTTGACCCTCCCCCATACTAGCAGGGAGTGACAGACTGGCTAGATCCCAGGGGAGGACATTGCAGCCAGCCCTGAGGAGACAGGATAAGCTGGGGTTGGATGGAAGGGGAAGAGGTCCTCCCCTGTTGGTAGACTTGGAGGGGGCGGGGAGGAGGGAGATGAGGGAGGGAGTGGGAGGGTAGGAGGGAATGAGGGAGGGGGCTACGCCTGGGATTCAAAGTACCTAACCTGTGATTGAGATAAAAGTAAATAAATTAAAAAAAAAGAGAGAAATTATCATCTTGTATATCCAAGTAGCAATGTGAGGACTGAGCAATACAATTATTTAAAAATATTTTTATTAATTCTTTGAGATTTTTTTATTATTTTTAATTATTTTTTTTTACTTTTTACTTCAATTACATTTTATTTGCTTCGTATGCCACCTGTACCTGCCTCCCAATACCACCTCCCTCTCTCATCTCCTCCCATGCCCTTCTCTAAGTCCAATGATAGGGAAGTCCTCCTCCACTTCCATCTAATCCTAGCTTATCAGGTCTCCTCAGGACTAGCTGCAATGTCCTCCTCTGTGGCCTGGCAAGGCTGCTCCAACCTCCAGGGGTGGGGGTGGGGGCGTCAAAAAGAGCCTGCCACTGAGTTCATGTCAGAGACAGTCCCTTTACTAGGGAACCCACTTGGATACTGACCTGTGATGGGCTATATCTGGGCAGGGGTTCTAGGTTATCTCCATGCATAATCTTTGGTTGGAGTATCAGTCTCAGAAAAGAACCCTGTGCCCAATATTTTGGTTCTCTTGTTCTCTTTTGGAGCTTCTGTCCTCTCTAGGTCTTACGAACTCCCTCTTCTTTCATATAATTCCCTGCACTCTTTCCAAAGTTTGAATATGAATCGTAGCATCTGCTTTGATACATTGCTAGGTAGAGTCTTTCATAGGCCTCTATAGTAGGCTCCTGTCCAGTTTCTTGTTTTCTCCTTCATCCAATGTCCATCCCATTTGTCTTTCTCAGTGAGGATTGATCATCTTACCCAGGGTCCTCCTTGTTTATCTTCTTTAGGTATACAGATTTTAGTTTGTTTATCTTATCTTATGGGTCTAGTATCCATTTGTAAGTGAGTATATATCATGTGTGTCTTTCTGCTTCTGGGATACCTCACTCAGGATGATCTTTTCTAGATACCACCATTTGCCTGCAAATATCATGATTTCCTTTTTGATCATATTAACCCCAAACTCCTCCCAGATTCAACTGTACTTCTCCAATCCCACTTACATTCATATTTTCTCTTAATTTTTTATCAGTTCCTAGTCCAGTTAGTGTGTTTACTATGCTTTTATAACCTTGCACTGGAGCTTGGTTAACCTACTAGAGTCCACACAATTAGGAAGTAACTTCCTCTTTCTTAGAATCAATCAACTCTCTATAACATCTCATTTAGGTACAGACAAGACAAGTACCACATTGAGGTCAACTAAGTATTTCTTCATAATTTGACACTATTTAATGTTAATTGTTTTCTTCAAATATAGTTATATTATACATTTATTTTAGATAAAAATAAAACTGGGAAGATAATTTCCCCCTGCATCTGTTTCCTGTGTGTCAGGAATATAATCTTCTGCCACCACACTGAAAAAGAGCTGGGGAAGATAAAATGGATGTGATCAAAATTCTTAAGAACAAGAATAAATGTGTTGTTTTAATCCAGATGATAACATTTTTCCAACTGAAGAACAAGCTTTATATCCCTTACAATGTTATAAGAATCACTCATTGTTTCAATCACACTAGAAATACATAAGATAGTATGCACAAGTGAAATAGGAAGATCTAACCTCTGGAATATGGCAGGGCCCCACCCTTGTATTTATATGGGGAAGAGGGAATGTTTCTGTTTCTCAGCAGGATGCTGAAGGAGTCAGGTGGATTGAAGAAATGCTGGTGCAATTTGTAGGAGATGTTCCCCAGAAGGATGCTACTACTGTTGACAATAATGAATTCTGTCCTGATGGTGAATGGAGAGCTGTATTGGGCTTATCTTCCTAACCCACCTTTGTTTAATTCTGCTCCCTGGAGAAGATGTTGAGCATAGAAACCTTTAAGATACAATGTGACTGGACTTGATTGTTCTGGCAATCACTAATCAGGACAATTCTCAACAAGATCAGGAAGAATAGGAAAGAGGACTAACTATAAGTCATTCATGGTCTGATTCAGATTTTCAGCAGAACTATATCTGGAAGTGTGCCACAGAAACTCTTGGGAAGCCCTGTAACTGCCTGTGTAAATTTTCCATATTCTCTTAAGTTATGATACATTTTTAAAATATAAAAGTAATGGAGACCTGTGCAGAGCTGCTTGTTTTCAGCCTAGCCTTCCCCTGGAGACAGGGGTAGGCAGGATGTTTTGCCAAGTTGATTTACTTTTGTTTGTGTGAGGATCACACAGACACGTGGTCAAAGTAAACGAGTTTGACTTCTTAATGAACTCCTTTACTGTATCAAAGTACTTTGCTCTGGCTATAAAAGGAATTGTGGAATTAACCAGTGCAACAGTTTCTACTGGCAGCCCTCTTGAACTGATCCTATGTATAGTGTGTTTTTCTTTCAATCCTCACTCCCCACTCAAGAACTGTTCAACTCTGCCAGTAGGCTCCTGCACACCACTAAAAACAACTTTATAAAAGTTTACATCTCAAAGCAGTTGGAAGAAGCTATACTGCAATCCCCCTGTGTTGTGATAAAGAAGTCAATTCAAGAATTATTGAGAATCTTTGATGTAGGACATTTGATAAGTTTTCAGATGATGATGAATAAATCTCTATGCAATATCCTTATTTCATTATGAAAAAAGCTACTTATTATGTAACTTTCAAGTTTGTTCTCAATTTTCTAGCATGTAGGTGGCAAATGAGCAGGAACAGCAACAACAATCACCAAAAACAACAACAACCATAACAAAGCCATGGCTATTAATTCCCCAGACACATAGCTATTTGACGGAAACTTGTCAGGCTCTACATGTCTTAATTCAAACTCTGCCTCAGCTCTGATATCACCTGGTAGCCTGTACATAGTTAGAAACTTAATTAAGTTGGTTTTTTTTACCATTATTATATTTATTTAGAGAGAACAAATATCTGTGCCTGAATAAAATCAATATGACACTGAAGTTTTCAAATCTCAAAGGTATCTTATTACAAAAATATGGTGAATATTTAAGGATCTTTTCCCCATACAGTTACTTATTCACATATCTGCGAGTCATCAAATTTTGTTTCACTCCACTAACATTTAAACAAAACATCACTATTATAATAAAAAATAGAAATGCCTAGTATAAAGTGGAAGGTATACAAATAAAACTATGATAACAATCAAGTCAAAATCTTGCACCATGTATAATTGGTAACTCCTTGACTTCTATGGGTTCTCCAACTTAAACATACATGCCTCTGTACAGAGTGAGAACTCAAATGTGAGAGAATCATATGTTCTTCTGGGTATGAGTTATCTCACTCATGATTGTGTCCATACCTAATTTCCCTGGAAATGTCATAATTTCATTTATCTTATAGCTTACTTATCATTTATCTTAAAGCTAAATAATATTCCATTGCATGAATATACAAATATGTATATACATATATGCATCAAGCAATGAATAGATAATGAAATCATGGAATGTATCATATATGTATATTGTTTCCTTATATTTATTTTATGACATTGAAAAATCGAACAGCCTACAACGATGAATATAAACTGATTTTTATGGATTAACATGTAAAGTAAGTGGATTCACTCTAAATCTAGGAGAACATCAGAATGTTTAGACATATTTATAAGATTTTTTAATTTATTTTACATTCCAAATACTATGATACAATGTATTTATCTCTTAACTATTATGGTTTAATAATGAAAATGCATACCCTTTATTTAGTATGAGAGCGAAATTATAGCAAGCCACATTCATAGATATGGCCCTAAGATATGCCATAGAAATTTCTTACTATAACCTTATTTACTTCTCCTTCCTCTTTATGTTAGATAAGCTGGATATATACATATACACACACATATATCTATGTATATACACAGATATATACATATATATACTTATATATTTCATAAGTATTTCATAGAGGTCACCTGTAGAATCATTTGAGGATTTTTTGTGAATATGCTTTAAGAAAATATTGGAGTAGCTTGTGTTTTTATGTGACTTATGTGTTTTTAAAAGAGTTTGCCTATATGTGCAGCTAATTTAAAAAGCAATTTCTCAGAGAATTCTCCTACTCTATTTCTAGATTTTATAGTTTCTGCTCTATCTATTCTTATATTCTTCAGGTGTGTAAAATGGAGTTTTGCTTTAGTAATTTATTTCAATATTTCAAATTGCACAGAGATTTCCATGATGAAATTTAAATTTAAACCCAATCATATTTTGCTTGAGTATCTGAACATACTAATACACTTCAGTAACATTTACTGCAGTGTTTCTACAGAGTCTGAAAGCACAGTGTCTCAGTTTTCTACTGTCTAGAAAAAAATATTTAAAGGTAAGCTCATATGCACACAATATAAATTTGCTTGCGATGATTCTGGTGGGAAATTAAGGGAATGGTATATTTGGTGTCTGGTAAAGGCCCATTTCTCATAGCTGAAGCATAGTTACACCTTTCAGAATAGAAAGACTCAGTAGAGAGATAAAGATTGCCCCTCTTAATAGTGAGAAAGATTATTGGTCTAGAAGTTTCACTGTCAAATATGTCACAAAGTAATTAATCTCATAATAACAATGAAACATTTTAGACTTAATCACCTCTCAGTGATGTTACACAATAATATCATGGACTTGGACAGTAAGAGCCAATGTGGGATTGTTCTAGTGACAGGAGCTTGTGACTTTTACAGATATTCACTGGAAGAAAACAGTGAATCCCTTTATTGTATCAGCTCTTCTAGTTTGAGCTATGATGAATTTAATGAAATACTGTCACCCAGATCAGGAAAAGCTTTGAACTCACACAGAACAGTTCACTTCCTTGATTTGTTTGATTGACCTGTCTACTATGGTCTATAAGAAATTTGCAAGCAATATAATGTATATAAATATAAAATATGGTTTCAAAGTGAATACATTGTTCATTCATGAATTTTATTAAAATTAAAAAAAAACAGATTTTCATTGAATTTTACTGATTTGTAAAACTGGCTACTAAATCTTAAAGTTACTTTTAATGCAAGAGAGTATAAAAGATTAAACAAGAAAATTAAAATGTTCATTCCATTTTCATGGTCTCTGTGTTTTCCTGCTAGAACCCAAGCAGTCTTGGTCCATCTGATGAATGCTTGAAAGGAAAGGGTCTTACTTTAATTGCATTTGCTTAGAACCTTTCTTTTCTGGGGACTTCTGCTATTTCCCAGGCAGTTAAGTAGTCCCCACATAACAATTTGGGTACTTGTATAAAACTTTATCGTAATGGCTAAGATGTAATGTTATGAGTGTTAGAAGAGTCTTTTAAAATGATTTAATGATAAAGGAGCACAATTGATTGAGTTGAAGTGTTACTTCCTTCTGATTGGTTTCATTTATTAAAATGTCTTTTAGAGAAATATTCCTCAGAGAGGCTCATTAAGACCTAACTTTAAGTAAATTGATTGTGCATACTTAATTATTTAATTCCCTCAGGCATTGTATCTGGAGTTGTGACTCAAAATCATTTTGACAGCATGCACACATCTTAACATTCTGTCAGAAAAAAAAATGGCTGTTGAACTAACAGTGATATTTAAAAGTAATCTGTGCGCTGAGAATAAGTGACTGTTGAGTGCACAGTCTTAAGTGGGACATCTTTTTGCTGCCTCTGTGAATCAGGGAACATTATAGAAAAGGACATGAAAAGAATGCAAAAGCAGGAGAGTGGAAAGTTTGCTCTGAAATGCTGTCTTCCGAACCAGACAACCATTAGAGCTATTAACACGCAACCATTCTGAGAACATATGCAAGGATTGCTATTATCTTTTGTATTGTATCCCCTGATATATTTTCCATGTTCATAAATATCTGCACCCCTCAAACACTTATTTTAAACAAGAAAACTACTTTTAACTTATTGTATGAGTCACACTTGTATGATACATACCTGGTAGAAAAAGAGGGCTTGTTGAAAAAATGTGTTTCTGTGTAGTGGAAGGGACATAGAGGAGGTAATGAATAGGAGAAAATGGGAAATTATTACAGATTTGAACTTGTCAAAAGCCCACTATACATTCAAGCAAAAATAATAATATATTGCTGTGTGATTCACACACATGTGTACAAAGAGTGGCTGTAGCACATGAATTTCTTCACTCCTTCTGTTTCTACAAGTGTCTCTTCATGGGTTTTGATTTTCTTTTTTAAACAAGTTCAAAGTACTAAGGTTGTTTGGGGTTAATGATTGAATTCTCTTTTGCACTGTTTGTTTAAATGGGGATCTTTCTGTAACAAAGAACAATACATATTTCTCCCAAATGTATCTAAGTAAACATCTTATAAAACCCAAGAAGTCGTTTATACTCTGTATTTCACATCAGTATTTCATATCATTACTGAGGTATTAGTCTGTTAAGCAACTGTTGGATTCACCATGCTCTGTCTTTTTCCCTTTTCTTAAAAACAAGAAGCTGTGTACAGACTTGTATATATATATATATACATATACATATACATACACACACACACACAAATATGCATGTAACAATGAGTCAGAAAGCCATTAATTTAAAAGGGAAGGAGGGAGTGTATATGGGAGGCTTTGGAGGGAAGAAAGAGTAGGAAGAAATGTTGTTATTATGTTAAAATCTAAAAACACCCTCGTTTTCGATTCTCTTATCATTCATTGCATTTTATCCTATGATGTCAGCAAAAACCTGAGCCACTTTTTTTTTTTCTCTTTGCTTACAAACCTCCACAGCTAGATCTCTGATTGCAAACTGCAGTGATTACTAGTGCTAAGTTCTACAGACATCAGAACAAGGTTCATGTAATGCAGTGCATTTTGATAAGTTATGACCAGTGTTTCCCTTCAGTTTACAAAAGTCTTTCTCAGAAGGTCCAAGATGGCGGCCCTGGGAAGACACTGTGACTGAGGAGTAGGACAGCAGTGTCGGTACAGCAACCAGGAGACTGAAATCTGGGTCCTAAAACACCAGCATTTGTGATTGCCAGGTGAGCAGAATTCCTATGGTGAGGAAATCAAGAGGGAAAGTCCTAGAGACACCCAGTTAATCCCTGGAAAAACTCCAGGCAACCTGCTGTGCAGAGCCCTGATCTTAACACACAGCTTCCCTTGGTGCCTCCAGCCTCTGGGACCAGGACAAGCACAGTCTCTTTGCCAGGCGGAGGCACCCTAGAGACCATTCCAGTCTGGATGCATTAGCTGCGCACATTGGCTAACCCTGATCAGACCCTGCAGCTTCCTATCACCCTGCCAGCCACCTGCCACTCCGCCAGACGCCATTTTTGACAGGGGCTCAGAGTTCCTGGTCCAGACTGATACCAGTCCAGACCTGGGAGAAATGGTGGGTACACATCTGATAGCTCTGCTGAACGCGCAGCTTCTCTCGGCCTGCCAATCACCACATCTGACTGGGATACATAGTTTCCGGTCCAGACTGAGGCACCTTGGATACCAGGCCAGACCTGGGAGAAAAGGTGGGTGCACATCTGCTAACTATGAGCAGAACATGCGCCTCCCACGGTGCAGGTGAAACCAGCTGCCACCCCAGAGAAGGACACATAGAAAGTGGTCCACACTAAGGTGTCCACTGATACCATCCCAGACTGGGGTGCACAGCCCCTAACTCAGAAGGAGGCGACCACAGTGCCACCCACTGACCTGAGAGTCCAGCCTGCTGAACCTGCCACAGTGTGAGAAACACTGGGAATCCAGGAAACCTGCGCAGGTGCTTGCCTGCAGTCTGTGCTTGGTAAACACACTAGCGCCCTTGCCCCCTTCTGAGCTTACTCCCAAACCCCATAGCTCAACCTTATATACTCCCCTAGCACTCCCCTTTAAGACACCTTCCCAGTACACACGCGGGCACAAGCATGCACACAAACACACACACGCGCACGCGCACACGCGCGCGCGCACACACACACACACACACACACACACACACACACACACACACTTAGTCCCCCTCTCCAACAACGAAACTGCATCAGCTACCTTTCCTCCCACAGGGACAACTGAAGCAAATACACACACTATCAAACCAATGGAACTCCCTCATCTTCTTGACAAATACTTCAGACACCAGAGTCTGACAGTTCTAGTCTGAAGTTCAGCTTCAAGGAACAAACAGCTCCTTGAGTATATGTAAACAAATGCCCAGAAGTCAATGTAAGAATTCACCCAACAAAAATCAGGACACCATGGCTCCACCAGAAACACCCAAAAGCAATGTAGATTTCAATTCAGAGGAGACACAGGAAAATTATGTTAAAGCTATGATTATGTAGATATTAAAGGGACAAAAAAGGAAATGAACAAGGCCCTCAAAGAAATTCAGAAGAATATAACTGCCCACATAGAGGAACAATTAAAGATATACACAGAGGAAACAAACAAACAAACAAAAATAGGAGCAACAGTCAATCAGAGGAAGGAAACAATACAAAGCATGAAAACATAATTAGAATCTATAAAGAAGACACAAAGGGAGAATAACCTGGAACTGGAGAACTTAGAGAAAAGATCAGGAACCACAAAGGTAAGCATCACCAATAGAATACAAGAGATGGAAGAGAGAATCTAAGGAGCTGAAGATATGCTGGCTGAAATGGATTCCTCACTCAAGGAAAAAAAAAAAAAATCAGAAAAGTCCCAAACACAAAATATCCAAGAAATCAAGGACACCATGAAAAGATGAAACCTAAGAATAATAGGAATAGATGAGAAAGAAGACTCCAGGCTCCAAGGTCCAGAAAATATTTTAACAAAATCATAGAAGAAAATATCCCCAAGTTAAAGAAAGAAATGTCCATAAACGTACAAGAAGCCTACAGAACACCAAATAGACTAGACCAGAAAAGAAATACCTCTCATCACATCATAGTCAAAACACTAAAGGTACAAAACAAAGAAAAACTATTAAAGGCAGCAAGGGGAAAGGGTCAGTAACATATGAAGTCAGACCGATCAGAATCACACAACATTTCTCATCAGAAACTCTGAAAGCCAGAAGGGCCTGGGCAGAGGTCATGCAGTCTTTAAGGGAACACACATGCCAACCAAGACTACTATACCCAGCGAAGCTTTCAATCAACATAGATGGAGAAAACAAATATTCCATGACAAAACAAAATTTAAGCAATATCTACACAGCAATCCATCTCTACAGAAGATTCTAGAAGGAAAACTCCAATCCAATGAAACCAACTACACCAAAGAAAATATAGGATTCAGATAACTTCCCAACAAAAAAAAAGAAAAAAAAAAAAAAGCAAGGAATCATAGTAAGATCACCAACTCCACAATAAAAGGAAGTAACAGTCATTGGTTACTATTATCTTTCAAGATCAGTGGACTCAACTCTCCAATGAAGAGACACAGACTAACAAAATGGCGACAGAAACAGAATCCAACATTCTGCTGAATCCAAGAAACACACCTATGCAAAAAAGATAAACACTACCTCAGAGTAAAGGGCTGGAAAATGTATTTCAAGCAAATGGACCCAGAAAACAAGCTGGGGTAACGATCCTAGTATCTAATAAAATAGACTTTCAACCAAAACTAATCAAGAAAGATGAGGAGGGGCACTTCCTTCTCATCAAAGGAAAATTCCAACAGGAGAATATCACAATTTTGAACATCTATGCACCAAATACAAGACCACCCACATTTGTAAAAGAAACATTATTAAAGCTGAAATCACACATTGATCCCAACACCCTAATAGTGGGAGTCTTCAGCACTCCACTCTCACTAAGGGACAGAAGCAAAACAGGGAAACAAGGGCACTTACAGAGGTCCTAAATCAAATGGACCTAATAGATGTCTACAGAACTTTTCACCCTAGATCAAAAGAGTATACCCTCTTTTCAGCACCACATTGAGCCTTCATAGTGGGTCACAAAGCAAGTCTCAGGAGATACAAGAAAAATTGAAATAATCCCTTGTATCCTATCTGACCATCATGGTCTAATGCTGGACCTCAACAACAATAGGAACAGCAAAAAGCCTGCACATACTTGGAAACTGAACAACTTGCTACTCAAGGACAGCTTGGTTAGGGAAGAAATAAAGAAAGAAATTAAAGACTTCCTAGAATTCAATGAAAATGAAACCACAAGATATCCAAATTTATGGGACACAATGAAGGCAGTGCTAAGAGGAAAGTTCATAGCACTAAGTTCCTTCAAGAAGAAATTTGAAACATCTCATACAAGCAACTTAATGGTCCAACTAAAAGCAAAGGGGAAAAAAAAAGCAGATAGAACCAAGAGGAGCAGATGGCTGGAAATAATCAAACTCAGGGCTGAAATCAATCAACTAGAAACAAATAAAACAATTCAAAGAATCAATGAAACAAAGAGCTGGTTCTTTGAGAAAATCAACAAGATAGACAAGTCCCTAGCCAAACTAACAAACAGACAGAGAGAAACTATCCAAATCAGCAAAATCAGAACCGAAAAGGGGGACATAACTACAGATACGGAGGAAATCCAAACAATCATTAGGTCTTACTACCAAAGCCTATATGCCACAAAATTTGAAAATCTAAATGAAATGGACGATTTTCTTGACAGATTCCATCAATCTAAAATAAATCATGATCAGGTAGAAAGATTGAATAGAACTATATCCCCCAAAGAAATAGAAGCAGTCATCAACAGCCTCCCTACCAAAAAAAGAAAAAGAAAAAGAAAAAGCGCTGGACCAGATGGTTTTAGTGCAGAATTCTACCAGATCTTCAAAGAAGTCCTAACACCAATCCTCTCTAAACTATTCCACAAAATAGAAATAGAAGGAAAATTACCAAACTCATTCTATGAAGCCACAGTCACTATGACAACTAAACCACATAAAGACCCAACAACAACAACAAAAAAAGAGAACTTCACAACTATCTCTCTAATGAACATTGAAGCAAAAATACTCAATAAAATACTCGCAAACCGAATCCAAGAACATAAAAGATATCATCCAACATGACCAAGTAGGCTTCATCCCTGGCATGCAAGGGTGGTTCAATATTCGCAAATCCACCAATGTCATCTACCATATAAACAAACTGAAGGAGAAAAACCACATGATCATCTCCTTAGATGCTGAAAAAGCATTTGACAAAATCCAACACCCATTCATGTTTAAAGTCTTGGAGACAGCAGGGATACAAGGCACATACCTAAACATAGTAAAGACAACATACAGCAAGCTTATAGCCAACATCAAACTCAATGGAGAGAAACTTAAATCAATCCCAGTGAAATCAAGGACAAGGCAAGGCTGCCCATTGTCTCCATATCTCTTCAACATAGTACTTGAAGTCCTAGCTACAGCAATAAGACAACTAAAGGAGATCAAAGGGATAAAATTGGAAAGGAAGAAGTCAAAGTATCTCTATTTGCAGATGATATGATATACATGAATGACCCCCAAAATTCAACCAGAGAACTCCTTCAACTGGTAAACACTTTCAGCAAAGTGGGTAGATAAAAAATCAACTCAAAAAAATCAGAAGCCCTCCTGTACACCAAAGACAAAATTGCCGAGAAGGAAATTAGGGAAACAACACCCTTCACAATAGCCACTAATAACATAAAGTACCTTGGGGTGACTCCAACCAAGCAAGTGAAAGTTTTGTTTGAAAAAAAAAA
>JAQQSO010005630.1:0-11901 GCA_028658305.1 Pachyuromys duprasi
GTAGGTGATTCAAAGTCAGTTGGATCACTGAAAGCCCTGTTCCATAATGGGTACTGAGTCAAAAGGGTTGAATGTCTGACTTGCTTTCAGCTCCATTGAAATTTTCCTGTCCTTAGTGCTGTTCCTGCTGTTATAGCTAATGTTTCATGTAACTTTCTGGGCCTTCTGAACTTTAAGTCTCTCCCTCCTCTCTTCAGGAGGTAATGTTTCCATTTGGAGAAAATAGCTACATAATTGGGCTTAGGTTAAGACCTTCTGTCTGTCGGTTGTTGAATCAACTTTGATCTTTCAAAATACACTGAAAATTATAATAAATCGTTTAGTTGTTATCAATCAAATAAATCTTTGAATTATGTTAAAGTTTTGTGGTATGGTTGGGTTAAAAACAATAGAAAGTAAAATGATATTTTGGTTACATAAATGGCTCTAACATCACACCTAATATAATTTTTGTACTTCATTGAGTAAGATTTCTCACTGGTAATAACATAATAGTAGTTTCTTAAATATAACCACACAAATATATTGTTTAGCAATTCTGATCAAGAGTAAAGTTTCACAGAATTTTCATGAAAAGTTGACTCAGTTGCTATCTATTATTACACAGTTGTGATTTTATATGAATTAAGTAAACTGACATATTGGAATGGTAGTAGTGTTTTATTATTCCTACATAAACTCTATTAGAGAGGACAGACGTGAAATGCTGTTTAATTCTGTTTGCCTCAAAGGCAGATTGTCCCATTAACAACAAAATTGTTTCATCTCAACAATGCCGAGCATCACTTCAAAAGTCACTGAAAGGCAGCCTGCATGTACATCAAATTTATTGAGACATCACAATCTCATTTCATGAATTCCAAATGTTTCAATTCTAGTTTGAGGAATTTTTATGACTTCTAATTTGTTTCTGTGGATGCTGAAAATTAACAACATATTGTTGGCACCTAAGCTTTCAGGAGATAATCATTGTGAAAATATGTAAAAGAAAAATAATTGATATAACTGGAAAGCAGAGTCAAATTTACCAAATTGGCTTTGCATACTGTTTATTCTTTCAAATATATTTAGGAAATATGTATCTGAGGATTTTACTTGATTGTGGTCACTCCTCAGATGAAAGCTCAAAAAAATCCAAAAAAGCATACTGCATTTGTACATTTGATTATCAGTTTATACTATGTATAAATATCAGTGATTCGAAAGTGGCAAAGGTGAGAAAGAATGTACCAGTATTTTTCTACATTGAACAAATATCCAACAACCAAAGCAACCAGTGACATAGAAATTACCAAGGAAATTATTTCAAAGCTTCTTAATAGTGTATAAGTGAATTCCACATATGTTTACACAAATTGCATGCCTGTACATGCATGCATGATGGAAGTAAAAATGGCATTTTATTTTGTTTTGGATTCTATTGTTTGGAATAGGTTTCTAATCTAAAATTTTTGAAATTTACTGCTTACTGAAATTAAATAATCACTGTTTGATCTATTGTCAATGGGCCACATTTTACTTATGCAAAATGCAAAGGACTGAATCTCAAAATAAAATTTGAAAAACAAATTCAAGTATGAGAAAGGCATTATCTCAAGTAGCTATGAAGGGAGGCTTTAGGCTAAGCAGCCAACTATAAGGTTTACAATCTTACTGATGGGAAAAAGACCATTTGGATTTTTTAAATTTTTATTTTTATTATTAATTACATTTTATTAACTCTGTATTCCAGGTGAATCCACTCCCTCATTCCCTCCCAATCCCACCCTTCTTCTCTCATCTCCTCCCTGCCCCTTTCCAAGTCCACTGATAGGAGAGGACCCTCTCCCCTTTCATCTGACCCTGGTTTATTAGGTCTCTTCAGGACTGGCTGCAAAGTCCTCCTCTGTGGCCTAGGAGGGCTGCTCCTCCCTTGCAGGGTGGGGAGGTCAAAAAAATGTTAAGTGGTGTTTGTTTTTTTATCTTGAGTGAAATAATTTTCACCTCATTGAGCTTTTATATGCAGATTATATGGGATAGTAAATGTAGGTTTGTTATATAATATTTATTATACTTTAAAATACATCTTAATTTTTATTCTCTCTCTTAATTATGTTTTGCATTTTTGGTTGAATTAACTGTTTAAGTTTTTTTTTTTCATTTCAAAAAGTTCCTTTGTATAAATCAAAGTAAATAATTAATGCATTTGATGCAATTTCCCTAAGACGCAGTAAACAGAAATGTTAAAGAAAGAACATATGTGCCTGAAAAAAAATGAAAGAAGTTTAAGAAACAAGGCAATTCTGTGCACACTAATACTTATGGAAGGATTTAGCAGAGGTTTTGTAATTTTAATAATTTCCCAGGCTCAGGTATATAGTTCAGTTGGTAGAGTGCTTGTCTAACATGTATGATGTTTTAATTTCAATCCCCAGCACCACTTAAAACCAGATGTGGTAGCTCATGTAGGAAGTGCAAAGGTCCTTGTGCTCACTAGGAAAATGAGGAATGTTAAAACACATGGTTGTCTCTTGAGAGAGAGAGACATATATAACTACTTTCTGCCTGAAAGGTTAGGAGCAGAGGTGGCTAATAGCATTTGCTATGTATGTGACTGAGAACACAATAGGTTCCTCCTCCAGACCCTTATGAACTTGTTTTTCCCAGTCATTCTATAGAATCTATCTTTATGGAAGATTTCACATGCAGTTAATCTATAGAATCCATCTTTATGGATAATGTCACATGTACTTTACAAAGAGTTTCAATGTAGTTGTGACTTAGCTTTATTGTGCACATGGCTTTGAGGTAATTACCACCAGGAAACATTTATTTTTTTTCCAAATCGTGCTGTGCTTAAGTATGTATTAAATAAACTACTACATACCAGGCACTTGAATTTAAATGCACACTGGCTACTGAGTTCTATTGAACAGGATTTTCTTCTTGGTTTTGGGAGCGCTTGTGGATAGATACTCTGTTGGTCATGGAATTTCCAGATACCGAAAGCTTGGAGGAGGGAGGATAAAAAGGACAAATTCATCCTCAGCTACAAAGTAACTCAGAGGCCAAACTAGGCTACTTGAAACATTTTCTCAAACAAACAAGAATATGCCAAAGACAATAGCCATGTTCATTAAGGTCCCCACTTGACTCCTGGCTAGGAACTTTCTGAGTTAGCTAAGGAAGTGGAATATGCCGTCCAAAACCAGAAAAAAAATAGCATCGTACAGGTGACCTGTGAAGTGCCTGCCATCAAATTCTTCATCTTACTTATTTTCCTCCTCCCACCCTGTTGCGCACTCTTTTAACAGGATTTCAAAAGGCAAGCAAAGCAATTTTAAAAAAAAAATCCAGTAAGCTCATTTGATTTCAGTTCTCAGCTTATTCTAGTGGCTTGAGATGGTTTGAATGAGATCACCCCAATAATTTTGGATATTTGAATACCTGATGGCCTTACCTGTTTGGTAAGGCTGTGATTAGGTGAATCCTTGTGGAGAAAGTGCATCACTGTGGGTTGTTTACAGCCTGGCTTCATTTCCTGTTTTCTCTCCATGCTTGCAGTTGGTGATGTGATCTCTCTGCTCCTACACCATGCCCTGCTGCTTGCTACTATACCTTCTCCTGAGTTATACTCTTATCCCTCTGGAACAATAAGAGATATTAAACTGTGTTTTCCTTAAGCTGCCTAAGGTCATAGTGTTTTATCAACAGAAAAAGTTACTAATATGCTTCCTATGGTATTTAGAATAACAAACTAAGTCATAAACTAATATTGCTTAAAATTTACTTTCAAATGATATCTGAAATTTTATAATACATCAATATTTAAATAGGATAATGATGTTTTCTTTCACGCTGATATTTTTGGGATATTTTCCAAGCCTACTATCTATTAAGAATACCTTTGCTGGGGAACGCCCTTCCATACTGGTGGGAATGTAAACTTGTACAACCACTTTGGAAATCAATCTGGTGCTTTCTCAAAAAATTGGGATTAGTGCTACCTCAAGATCCAGTTATACCACTCCTAGGCATACATCCAAATTATGCTCAACTGTACAACAAGGACATTTGCTCAACCATGTTTGTAACAGCTTTATTCATAATAGCCAGAATCTGGAAACACTCTAGATGTCCCTCAACTGAGGAATGGGTACAGAAATGGTGGAACATTTACACAATAAAACACAACTCACCTAGTAAAAACAAGGAAATCATGAAATTTGCAGACAAATAGTGGGGACTAGAAAATATCATCTTGAGTGAGGTAACCCTGAAGCAGAAAGACACACAAGGTATATATTGACTCATAAGTGGATATTAGCCATATAATATAGGATGAACATACTAAAAATCTATACTCCTAAAGAAGTTAAACAACAAGGAAGACTCTAGGAAAGATGCTCAATCCTCATTTAGAGGTACAAACGCAATACACATCAGAAGCAGGAGAAGACAGGGAATAGGACAGGAGCCTATCACAGAGGGCCTCTGAAAAACTCTACTGACAGAGGTATCAAAGCAGAAGGTGAGACTCATAGCCAAACTTTGGGCAGAGTGCAGGGAATCTTAGGAAAGAAGGGGAGATAGAAAGACCTGGAGGGGACAGGAGCTCTAAAAGGAGACCAACAGAGCCATAAAAACTGAGCCCTGGGGCTCCTGAAGAGAATGATACCCCAACCAAGGACAATGCATGGAGAGGGCCTAAAACCCCTGCCCATAGACTCAGTCTCCAAGTGGGGTCCCTAGTAAGAGGAGCAGGGGCTTTCTCTGCATGAACTCAGTAGCAGGTTCTCTGATCCCCTCCCTCTGGAGGGAGAGTACTGCCTTCCCAGGCCACAAAGGAAGACAATGCAGCCAGTCCTGATGAGACCTGATAGGCTAGGTTCAAATAGAAGGGGAGTGGGACCTCCCTTATCAGTGGACTAGGGGAGGGCCATAGGGAGAAGAGGGTGGGATTGGGAGGAGATGAGGGAGGGGACCATGGCCAGGATACAAAGTGAATAAATTGTAATAAATGATAATAATAAAAAATTAAAAAAGGAATATCTTTACTTTCTAACTCCATTGTGATACTGAGTCAATATCACTGTGTCTGGAATGCAAACTGAAGCTCTCTCATACATCTCTCTGAAGCAGGAATTAGTATTTTCCTTAACATTAACCTACAGGTTTATAATTCTTGAACTACTTCTTTAAACTCATAACTTTAATAATAATTTCTTAATCATTAATAAAAATATCCTTTTTAGGTTACCAGTTTAATTTAAAAAAAACTCATAGCTCATGTATGGTTTATACATTTAAAAAAATGATTACCATTGTTGTCCTAAAATATACTACCTTCCCAGGGTTCACAACAATGTGAAAATAGAGGATTACCATCCAGTCTCAGGAAAGAAACAAGTAATGTGAATATCTGATTTCAGATGAGCAATTACTCCTCTAGAAATACAGACTTACATGAGTAAGTCTTACATGAGTAAGTCGCTATCCCTGGGCAACAAACTCTGGAAGATATTCCAGCTATATGGCTAATTTTAAACTCTGAAAGATATTCAAGCTATAAGGCTAATATTCTTATTTGAGAGTTACTATACTATGAACATAGGAAAGAACAAAAGTTGGTAGAATGGTCACTCTGAGGAAGAAATATCAAAGCAGAAATCTTCCGCTGAAATTTTGTCTTTCTTATCTTTCTGTATTCTAGTATCTTTTTAAAGGCTTCCAGGCCAAATTTATTATCTTTTAATTATAAGCTATTCATGGTTAATTCAAAATGATTACTCTCTTTTTAGTATGTATTATGGCACAACTTTTTCTTCTATGGAAATTCATTCAATTTTCATGTTTTTGATGTATGACTGAGTACTTAATCATATTTTTAATAAGAGCAATAAATTGGTTAAAATTTTATTTACATAATTTACAATATTAGAAAGTTTTGGATTAAAGTTATGTTTTATTTATTGAAGTTATATTTTATTATTTTAGTTTCTTGTATGTACAGCATGGCTTTGGCAACTCAACATAAACTAAGTTTGCCTAGGAAGAGATAGCCTCAATTGAGAAAATACCTCTACCAAATGAGCCTGTACATGAGCCCATGGGGCTTTTTCTTCATGACAGATTGATGTGGGAGAGATTAGCCAAATGCAGGTGGTGCCACCTATAGGCAGGTGTTGCTGGGTTGTTAATAAGCTAACAAGCTGAGTTAGCCAGGTCTAAGCCTACTAGTAAACCAGTTTTCTTTGTGGACTCCTCTTTGTTTGCAGCTCTACATCTCTGCCATGAGTTCATGCCCTGACTTCCTTCAGTAGCAAACTGTGATACAGAAGGATGAGCCAAGTGAGGAATGGGTGTGGTCTCAGTCACACAGATAGTACAGAGGTCTCCTAGGGCATTAGCCCCTGCAGTCCTGTTTGTGGGAGCCAGACGTGGTCTCGACACACAGATATCACATGTAAACTTCTAACCATCTCCATTTGCAACTTTCTGGGCAGAAAAAAAGGGCGATACATATCTTTCCTTGAAGAGAAAACTCTGCATGATTAATATTCCTGATTTCCCTACTAGTTATCTGTGAGCTCAAGGGCCTCCGTCCTGCCAACGTAAGTGCAAGTGTGACGAATCCTTTCCTCCACGAGTGGATCCTTTGTCACAGTATTTACCACAGCAGCAGGCAGCAAACTAGTACACTGAATATTCTTGCTAATTAGATTTCCAGATAGGCTGATACACTTCCGGCTGTCATTAACATAGTAGAATTCTTTTTATTATTCTCCTACCTCCTTTCCATATTAAATTTCTTCTAAATGTTTCTGGATTAAAAGATTTTTTTAAAGCATGTGTTTTCTTGAATATTTTATTACTTCCTGAATTATACGTTTTCTATTTTAAAGTCAATTACTGTAAAAATAGCATGTTCAAGAACAGTTTAAGGGAAAATAAATTTAAAACTATGTTAAAGGGGTTTAAACCAAACTTTAGAAAGGGTTCATTAAGTGTTCATATCTTTAATAGCCTTAAAGAATATTTAACATTTGGACTCTTTAGCTCTTAGAAAGAAAGTTTGAAAGTTTTCATCTTTTTCAAAAAAAAATTAAAGATTTACAAACCATCTCTGTAACGTTAGCATAATGCTGGTGAGCTGGTAGCATTCTAGTGCTGAAATAAAAGGACAAATTCATAATTTTGTCTGCAAAATCATATAAAATATTTATCAGAATCAAAATGTTTTTATCAATAATTAATACAAATAATGCAAATGAAAATATAAGTATCTGTGAATTGTTAGAATCCACATGTTTTATGAATGTAAAACAGAAATTTCAAACATATATATACTTTAAAATTGTTAAGAATTTCTTGATTTAGAAACTGAAAATACTGAAATGAAGCATGTATCTCTCCTTACTTCTTACCCTGATTTTATTGCTGTTAAACTTTAATGAAACATGAAAAAATAATTTAATGAAATGTTATGGTTGAAGCTTTGAACAAGCTGATAACAAGTAATCTATGCAACAAATTGAAGGAAGTGCGAAATACAATTTCAATGGAAAGTAGTTGAAACTCCCACAAGAAAATAGTTTCATCCTTGTTAAACTTCTCAAGTAAAAAAGTTACAGTTTATTAACTTTGTATCCCAGCTGTAGCCAGCTCCCTCATTCCCTCCCTATTCCACCCTCCCTCCCTCATCTCCTCCCTGCCCCTTTCCAAGTCCACTGATAGGGGAGGTCCTCCTCCCCTTCCATCTGACCCTAGCTTATCAAGTATCTTCAGGACTGGCTGCAGTGTCCTCCTCTGTGGCCTAGTAAGGCTTCTCCTCCCTTGGGTGACAGAGGTCAAAGAGCCAGCCATTGAAGGAACTGAATCCTTAAAGTTACTCTTTGACCACTATAGGCATGTGTTTGCTAAGTCGAACATATCTACCCTAACAATATATTTTAAGTTAAATTGTGATTAATTATATTATCCACATTATGAATGAATATATACCACATTTATCTTTCTTGGTTTGGGGTACCTCAGTTCACTACAATTCCAGGGAAATTCTAGTATATTGGGTTTCCACATTGCCTTCAAAATGCCCCCCAATTCTAGTAATTTCTCCTCGTATTCTCTCCACTCATCCTTTGCCTGTTTGATCCCTCCATTTCCCATTCCCATATTTCCCCAGTCCACCCACAATTCTATTCTATTTCCCCTTCCCAGGGAGATCCATGTGTTTCCACTTTATTCCTCTTAGTTAATTAGCCTCTCTGGGTCTGTAGATTGTAGCAGATTATCCTTTACTTAATAGCTAATACCAATTTATAAGTGAGTACATACCATATTAATCATTCTGAGTCTGGGTTACCTCACTCTGGATGGTTGCTTTTAATTACAAATTTCATAATGTCATTTGTTAAATACTTAATATATACCCCATTGCACAAATGTACCACATTTTTCATTCTTTTCTGTTTTTTTCTGTTTTTATTAATTACAATTTATTCACTTTGTATCCCAGCTGTAGCCCCCTCCCTCATCCCCTCCTAATCCCACCTACACTCCCTCTTTACTTCCCTTGTTTCTCTTCCAGCCCACTGATAGGGGAGTCCCTGCTTATAAGGAGGATCTGAACCTAGCCAGTCAGGTCTCATTAGGACTGGCTGCATTGTCTTCCTCTGTGGCCTGTGAAGGCTGTTCCCACCTCAGGGGGTGGTGATCAAAGAGCCAGACACTGAGTTCATGTCAGAGACAGTTGCTGTTCCCCTTACTAGGAACATACTTGGATACTGAGCTGCCATGGGCTACATCTGTGTAGGGGTTCTAGGTTATCTCCATGCATGGTCCTTGGTTGGAGTATCAGTCTCAAAAAGACCCCTGTGTCCAGAATTTTTGGTTCTGTTGCTTTCCTTGTGGAGCTCCTGTTCCCTCCAAGTCTTTCTATCCCCCTCTTTCATAAGATACCCTGCACTCTGCCCAAAGTTTGGCCATGAGTATCAGCATCTGCTTTGACAACTTGCTGGGTAGAGTCTTTCAGAGGCCCTCTGTGGTAGGCTCCTGTCCTGTTCTCTATTTTCTTCCTCTTCTGATGTCCATCCTGTTTGCCTTTCTGAATGAGGATTGATCATCTTACCCAGGATCCTCTTTCTAGCTCTCCTTCTTTAGGTGTACAGATTTTAGAATGTTTATCCTATATTACATGACTAGTACCCACTTATAAGTGAGTATATACCATGTGTGTCTTTCTCCTTCTGGGATATCTCACTCAGGATGATCTAGTTCCCACCATTTGCCAGCAAATTTCATGATTTCCATGTTTTTAATTGCTGAGTAGTATTCCATTGTGTAAATGTACCATAATTTCTGTATCCATTCCTCAACTGAGGGACATCTGGGTTGTTTCCAGATTCTGGCTATTATAAAGCTGCTACAAACAT
The DNA here is from genome assembly GCA_028658305.1 of Pachyuromys duprasi. Taxonomy (NCBI): domain Eukaryota; kingdom Metazoa; phylum Chordata; class Mammalia; order Rodentia; family Muridae; genus Pachyuromys; species Pachyuromys duprasi. Next base: position 9,414 of record JAQQSO010005630.1, read on the forward strand.
GGTTGAGCAAATGCCCTTGTGTACTTGAGAATATTTTGGCTATATACCTAAGAGTGTAGAAAAATAAAATAGATCCATATTTATCACCCTGCACAAAACTAAAGTCCAAATAGATCAAAGACCTCAGCATAAAATCAGACACACTAAACCTGTTAGAAAAAAAAAAGTGGGGAAGAGCCTAGAACTCATTGGCACAGATGACAACTTCCTGAACAGAACACCAACAGTACAGGCTCTAAGATCAACAATCAATAAATGGGATCTCATGAAACTGAGAAGCTGCTGTAAAACAGAGGACACTGTCATCAGAACAAAATGACAGCCTACAGACTGGGAAACAATCTTCACCAACACTGTATCTGACAGAAGGCTAATATCCAGAATATGTAAAGAACTCAAGAAGTTGAAAAGCCCCTGTCTTGTTACTTGTTTTCTCCTACATCCCATTTGTCTTTCTAAGTGAGGATTGATCATCTTACCCCGGGTTCTCTTTTTTGTTCATCTTCATTAGGTGTATAGATTTCAGTATGTTTATCATATCTTATAGGTCTAAATAAGTGAGTACATACCATATGTGTCTTTCTGCTTTTGGGATACCTCACTCAGAATGATCTTTTCTAGATCCTACCATTTGCCTGCAAATTTCATGATTTCCTTGTTTTTAATTGCTGAGTAGTATTCCATTGTGTAAAAATACCACAATTTCTGTATCCATTCCTCAACTGAGGAACATCTGGGTTGTTTCCAGGTTCTGGCTATTACAAATAAAGCTGCTACAAACATGGTTGAGCAAATGTCCTTGTTGTGTACTTGAGCGACTTTTGGATATATGCCCAGGAGTGGTATAGCTGTGTCTTGAGGAAGCGCTATTCCCAGTTGTCTGAGAAAGCTCCAGATTGATTTCCAAAGTGGTTGTACCAGTTTACATTCCCAACAGCAATGGAGAAGGGTTCCCCTTTCTCCACAACTTCTCCAGCATGTGTTGTCAGGACAGGGTCCTACCATAGAGGGCCTCTGAAAGACTCTACAAGTGTATCAAAGCAGATACTGAGATTCATAACCAAACCCCCAGCAGATGACAGGGAAACATATGAAAGAAGGGGGAGTTCATATGATCTGGAGAGGATAGGAGTTCCACAAGGACCAAATATATCTGGGCACAGGGGTCTTATATGAGACTGTTTCTCCAACCAAGGACCATGGATGGATATAACCTAGAACCTCTGCTTGCCTGTAGTCCATGGTAGCTCAGTATCCAAACGGGTACCCTAGTAAGGGAAATAGGTAGTATTTCTGACATGAACTCAATGGCAGTCTCTTTGACCACCCCACCCAGGAAGGGAGGAGCAGCCCTCCTAGGCCACAGAGGATGACTTTGCAGTCAGTCCTGAAGAGACCTGATAAACCAGGGTCAGATGAAAGGGGAGGAGGTCTTGGAAATGGGCAGGGAGTAGATGAGTGAGGAAGGGTGGGATTGGGAGGGAATGAGGGACCGGAATTCATCTGGGATACAGAGTTAATAAAATGTAACTAATAATAAAAAATTAAAAATAAAAATAAAAATAAAAAAGAAGTTAAAAAGCAACAAATCAAGTAATCCAAATAAAAATGAGGTAGAGAGCTAAACAGAGAATTCTCTATAGAAGAATATTGAATGGCAGAGAAACACTGAAAGAAATGCTCGGTGTCTGAGGAGTAGGACAGCAGAAACAATGCAGCGACCAGGAGACTGAACTCTGGGACCTAAAACGCCAGCAATTGTGATTGCCAGGTGAGCAGAACTCCTACGGTGAGAAAATCAAGTGGGAAAACCCTAGGGACACCCAGTTATTACCCGGAAAAATCTCCGGGTGACCAGCGGCACACAGCTCTGATCTGAACGAGCAGCCGCGCTGGGCGCCCGCATCCACCATAATAGACTGGATCACACAGTCTCGAGGGCAGTCTGAGGAGGAACCGGGTACCTTTTCACTGACCTGCACACTGCTAACGCACACTGCACCTGGGTTCTGCTTCAACCCATGGGGGTGCGTCAGGCACACACTGATCCCCAGATCCACCCCAGGCTGAGAGGGTCGGGGGACCACTTTGACCAGACTGCGCACTGCAGGCGCATACCACACGCTTCCGCCAGCTAGGACCTTGGTCCGTGTGTGAGTCCGTGGGCAAGTCGGGCAGGAACCTGAGTTCTGCTTCCACCCTCGGGTGTGCGGCAGACGCGCACCGATCGCCGGAGCCACCCTAGACTGAAAGGGTCCAGGAACATCTTGACCAGACCTCACACTTAGGGTGAACACTGCATGCATCTGCCAGCAAAAACCTCATTCCCTGTGTGTGACCAAGGGCCAGACAGAGAAGGCCTCGAGCACCATTTCAGACAGGCCTGCATTCAGCAGAGGCACACCAACCCAAACCCACTGTGTGTGCCCCAAATATCATCTCAGACCATGGTGCACAGCCCCTGGCCCAGAAGGGGGTGCCAAATCTC
>JAQQSO010005631.1:0-11901 GCA_028658305.1 Pachyuromys duprasi
GAAAAGCCTGCAAGGGGTAAGTGTTCACATCAGGGACTAATGGGGGTTTATACACTGTGTGTGTATATATAATATATATAGCCAAAAGCAGGCCCACAGTTCCCATTGAAATACTGGTATGTGATCTGTTTATTTATAAATGTTCTTCATTTTATTTATAAAAGATATGTGCAGTGTGGGTAGGAATTAGTAGTTCATAGAGTCCGGCCCTCCAGCTCTCTGAGGGACCGTGATCCGGCCCCCACTTTAAAAAGTTTGAGAATCCCTGTCCTAATATGATCCAATCAAATGCAATACTAGATCTAAAAATTCCCTATGCTTAAAGTCAATACCCTGACAACTGACTAAGATAAAACTGGGATTATCACTTGTATCTGTGGCTCAGTTGGGCACATGTACTGAAAAAGTTAATAAAAGTGGAGAGAAGTGGGACTCCAAAGAACAAACATAAAGAAATATTTATTTTATACCCACTATACCTGCTTGCAGAGTGGCATTTGTGTTCTACAGGCGTATTCATCCCACTGAAGGCAAATTTTTGAGACTGATATGATTGTTGATAGTCTGATAAAGCAAAAGGGCAAAATGATCACTAGAGGGCACAGCTGGGTCATCCTCAGATGTATCAAGAGAAGGAAGTTTCTCAATTTTATATCTAAAAGGAATTTATACCATCATTCCACTTTTGAAGCACACAGATAAATATGTTGATTTTTTTTAAAAAGTAAAATGGCAATTTGCAGGCAAATGGTGGGATCTAGAAAAGATCATCCTGACTGAGGTATCCCAGAAGCAGAAAGACACACTGAGTATATACTCACTTATAAGTGGATATTAGACATATAATATAAGATAATCATGCTAAAATCTGTACACCTAAGGAAGCTAAGCAAGAAGGAGGACCCTGGGTTAGATACTCAATCTTCATTCAGAAAGGCAAATGAAACGGACATCAGAAGAGGGAGAAAACAGGGAACAGGACAGGAACCTATCATAGACAGCCTCTGAAAGACTTCACACAGTAGGGTATCAAAACATATGCTGAGATGCATAGCCATATTTAGGGCAGAGTGCAGGGAATCTTATGAAAGAAGGGGGGATAGAAAAACCTGGAGGGAACAGGAGCTCCACAAAGGGAGCAATAGAACCAAAAAATCTGGGCACAGGGGTCTTTTCTGAGACAGATACTCCAAACAAGGACCGTGCATGGAGATAACTTAGAGCCCCTACATAGAAGTAGCCCAAGGCAGCTCAGTATCCAAGAGGGTTCCCCAATAATAGGACCAGGGACCATCTCTGACATTAACTCATCGGCTGCCTCGTGAATCACCTCCACCTGAGGGGGAAGCAGTCTTGACAGGCCACAGCGGAAGACAAAGAAGCTAGTCCTGATGAGACCTGATAGACTATGGTCAGATGGAAGGGGAGAAGAACCTCCCCTATCATTGGACTAGGGGAGGGGCATAGCAGAAGAGGAGGGAGGAAGGATAAGATTGGGAGGGAGGGGAGGAGGGGCTACAGCTGGGATACAAAGTGAATAAACTGTAATTAATAAAATAAAAAAAGTAAAAAAATAAAAAAACAGTAAAATGGCCTTTCCTGTATCCTTGATACTGATAATTTAGCAGTGGAAGAAAACATTCCATCGGCAGAATAGGCTTTGTTTTATTTCTTTATTTCAGTGTTATTTACATGTTTTGTTTTACTTTTTGGTTCTCAAGTCATATCTATTATGTTTTAACATGCAAAACAAGGTAATACATCCATCCTTTTAAAGTTCTGTTTCAGTGGTTGGTTTTATCTTTTGTACCTGCTACCTTACATTATAGACACCACTTCCTTGATGGGATATTTCCATTTCTTTTAAGCTTCACTAGCAACTAAACTTTGAAGGGAAAACTTACTATCACAGAACATCACCATCATGCTACTATGAATGACAAAAATCTGACATATCTCTCTACTTCGGATAGAACTTTCTGTTTTCAATTACATTTCCTGTTCAAAGAAAAATAAACAGTTTTCTTCATGGCAGTTTTATGCCCACAACCTGTGAGGTGTGGTGGAAACAGGCTGCAGACAGGCCTGCTGTCAATGCTATTTACCCACATTCACTACCCTGCAGCTTCCCCCTCCCCCCCTTACCTACATTCTTGCAAAGGCCTTTCATGGCTCCTTCTCAGATACTTAACTAAAAGTCTCTGAGCAATGTGAGGAAGGATAGAGAAAAAAAAAAAAGCAAAATAAAACTCACACTTCCTGAACAGAACACCAACAGCACAGGCTCTAAGATCAACAATCAATAAATGGGACCTCATGAAACTGAAAAGCTTCTATAGAGCAAAAGACACTGTCATCAAAACCAAACGACAGCCTAAGACTGGGAAAGGATCTTCACCAACCCTATATCTGACAGAGGGTTATATATATCCAGTATATATAAACAACTCAAGAAGTTAAAAAGCAACAAATCAAGTAATCCAATTAAAAAATGGGGTATGGAGCTAAAAAGAGAACTTTCTGTAGAGGACTGTAGAATGGCAGAAAAACACTTAAAGAAATGTTCAATGTCCTTAGCCATCAGGAAGATGCAAATCAAAACAACCTTGAGATTTCACCTTACACCCATCAAACTGGCTAAGATCAAAAACTCAAGTGACAACACATGCTGGAGAGCATGTGGAGAAAGAGGAATGAACCCTCCTCCATTGCTGGTGGGAATGTAAACTTATACAACCACTCTGGAAATCAATCTGGCTCTTTCTTAGACAATTAAGAATAGTGATTCCTCAAGACCCAGCTATACCACTCTTAGGCATATATCCAAAAGATGCTCAAGTACACAACAAGGACATTTGCTCAACTATGTTTGCAGCTGCTCTATTCGTAATACCCAGAACCTGGAAACAACCCAGATGTCCCTCAGTTGAGGAATGGATACAGAAATTGTGGTACTTTTACACAATGGAATACTACTCAGCAATTAAAAAGGAGGAAATCATGAAATTTGCAGGCAAATGGTGGGACCTGGAAATGATCATCCTGAGTAAGGTATCCCAAAAGCAGAAAGACACACATGGTATATACTCACTTATATAGACCTATAAGATAGGATACTGAAGTCTATACACCTAAAGAAGATAAACAAGAATGAGGACCTCAGGTAAGAGGATTAATCCTCACTTAGAAAGTCAAATTGGATGGACATTGGATGTAGGAGAAAACAAGTAGCAGGACAAGAGCCTACCACAGAGGGCCTCAAAAAGACTCTACCTAGCAGTGTATCAAAGCAAATATTAAGACACATAAGCAATCCTTTGGCAGAGTGCAGGGAATCATATGAAAGAAGGGGGAGTTAGTATGACCCAGAGAGGATAGGAAAAAAAATACTTTTACAATATGGATACAAGGTGACTAAGGGTGTACTAAGGCACTTGTCCGAAAACCTCACTTCAATCCTGGAAACCAAATGGTGGAAGAAGAAAACTAATTCTCTCACATTCTCTTCTGACCTCCAGATGTGTGCTTTAGCATGGCGAATGGGCACATACATACTCACACAAAACAAGTAAGCAATACATTTTAAAATGTTACAATCGAGCTAGAAAGAAAAATCCCAGAGAAGTATTACTAATAAAAGGCTACTTAATTGACAACGAATAATATGTGTTTAATAACCTATGTTATGAATTTCCACAATGGCATAATTTTAAAAAGCTGACTCACTCTCTTTTTAGACTTGTCCACTGGTGAGCTATGCATCTCCCAGAAGTTAGCCCCATACCCATGCGCATATGGGCAGAACTGATTGAACTCATTGGGTTAATAATAGCAACAAAAGTCGGACATGAAGTTGGGAAAGGAGATGGGGCCAGTAACGTGAAATGAAAAGAGGTAGCAGTAGATGAATGGGTTGATACACACTGTGTACATGTATGAAACCTTCATAGAAGAATTTTTTTAATGACTCATATTCACTCCCCATGTTACAATTTCTTTTTTATTAAAACAGATTTTATTTATTTATTTATTACAATTTATTCATTGTATATCCTGATTGAAGCCTCCTTCCTCAACTCCTCCCCGTTCCACCCCCCCTCCCACTTCCCCCATCCCCTTCTCCTAGTCCATTGAAAGGGTGAGTTCCCCCCTGCCATCTGCCTCTAGCTTATCAAGTCTCACCAGTACTTTCTGGATCTTCTTCCTCTGTGGCCTGGCAAAGCTGCATTACCAGGGGGCAGGGATCAAAGAGCAAGCAATTGAGTTCATGCCAGAGGCAGTCCCTGTTCCCCTTACTCGGAAACCCACACGGAGATTGAGGTGCCTATCAGCTACATCTTAGCAGGGTGTCTCGGTCCTCTCCATGCATGGTCCTTGGTGCTAGGTGTGACATCTTTGTAAGTTCTGGTGACATGGGTTATAAGCTTTGCAAGCACTCTTTGGTGTTCAAGAATTCACATGCCTTACATATAAAACGTGAAAAGAAATATGGACCACTTATAGCTAATTGTAAGGATTATATTTTTTCTGTGGTAACATAGCATTTAGTGACAATCAGTACCTGCACCATAAGCATATATGACAGTGTGTTTGAAATCTTTCATTGGAGAATCTCATCACTGAAGCTCCACATCAGGTGCTCTGTTAAACAAAAGACAGAGATGAATCATTCAGGAACTGTTTATATGAGTTTATTGTCTAATATGGATAGTAACATTACTACTACAGAGATGCAGTTGTCTATCTGTGATATAAATATACGGATATAAATAATGAGAAATACACATAGCCTTTAAAATTTGACCATTAGTGTTGGCATGTATGACTTAATAACAGGATATGTTTAAAAAAATCTTACATGATTCGTTATTATGGGAACACCAACAGAGCACATTTACATAGAACTGTAAGGATTGCAGTCCCACACAAGGCTACATGGTGTAACCAGCATCATATAAACCCGGACCATTGCTGACCACAGCACTGTTTCATAGTTCATGACTGTATACAATATTGACTAATCAGCATGAGGTGTTGAAAGATTCTCCAATGGTGATGTAAATTTAATTGTGGGAGACAAAAGGCACATGATTCACATTCTTAAGTATTTTACAATCCAGAAGTCAAACATAATGGGGACACTTTTTTTCCTGGTGAAGATCATGAGAATGTGCTTTGACTAAGACAAAGCTGTGTTGAAATTCTGGCTCTATCGCCTTCAGGCTGTGCAACCCACTTTCTAGCTGAATGTGTATCTGTGTGTCTGTGTGCCTATGGATCTGTATGTGTCTGTATAGAGATTCTATCTACCTTAAGACTGCCTCATTTTCTTCCTTGAAACTTGATATCTCTCCATACACAAAGCATAGGCTCAGGAGTTTTTATTTCCTTTATTATTGCTTAGAATTTCATCATGATTTATGTCTAAATTTTAGTATGTATGACTACTTGCTTTACATAATATTTCATTTATTCTTTAAGAATACATAGCTCCATGTAGTATATTTTGAACAGATTTTTCTTCACTCCTCCCTCCAATTCTTCTCAGACAACGGCCAACACATCTCCCTCCCAATTTTATGTCATCTTCATGTTTTAATAACCCATGAGTCCAATACTGGCCATGGGTGTAGACCATATACTGGTAAATGGCAATGTACCACTGACCACTACCACAATGAAAATGACTTTTCCCTAGCAGCCATCAACTGCCAATAGCTTCTCAACTAGGGGATGGATGGGCCCCTAGGACCTGCTATCTACCTGCATGGCTTTCTTATTTTTCACATGGTTCTGAATAGTTACTTTCTGTGTAGACACCTCTCTAATCCCTTTCCTTCCAGCTGGTAATAGTACCCTTATTTCCTGAGATGACCCTCCTGTCTTTCATCCTGATGGTACTGAGGACTTTCAACAGTCATGGAAACTTGATCCCTTGGCAGGAGTCGTTGGATCCTAAATGAATACAGTGTGAGCCCAATGTGAGTTTTCTGTTTTGTTTTGTTTTATGTTTAGATTTATTTATTTTTATTTTATGTGAACTGGTGTTTTGCCTGCATGTATGTCTGTGTGCCACATGCATGCAGTGCCATGGAGGCCAGAAAAGAGCATTGCGAAATTATAACCAGAGTTACAAACAGTTATAAGCAGCCACATGAGTGGTAGGAATAGAGGCTTTGTCCTCTGGAAAATCAGACAGTGCTCTTTACTGATGAGCTGTTACTCTAGCCCCAAGTCTACTTTCTTTCTGTAATAGAACAAGTATCAGTTTGCAAATGAATATTTCCATGTAGATTGCATATCAATGTGTGAGTGAAAACAATGATTTTGCAATATAAAATATATTTTAAGTAACTAATCAAAGCAGTTATTGGTAAATAACTGAGCAACTCTGAATCTAGGAATAAGGCTGTTAGCTAATCCTCAAAGCCATACACTGTTTCTAGGTAAGAATGAAATCAGCTGAGGGTTGGTGGAGCTCACTTTAGTGCCAGCACTTGAGAAGCCCACGCAGACATATCTCTGTGAGTTTATGATCAGCCTGGCCTACAGAGTAAGCTCCAGGACATCCAGGACTACACCAAGAAACCCTCTCTCAAAACCAAAAACAAAACAAGAATGTAAACTCAGAGAAGCAAATAATGTGGGAACACGAGAATACCCATCATATAGTATCAGAATGAACAGGTCAGACAATGCAATTTTCTGGTGTATTAAGAGCACACACACACACAAAAGCTAGATTTAATATTATCTAAATATTAAAATTATATTAATATTGGAATCTTTTGTTTTTAACCAGAAAATAATATATTATAAAGAGTTCTATTCCTTTAAACACAGTCTTTTATAGTTTGGAAGGCCAACCCCATAAGGTCGTGTAAATTGTTTGTCTGTTCAATGCTCTTTGGTGATTGTGTTAGGCCTGAATTACTGTGTGATAAAATGGGTGAGGGAGATGATATACTGGAAATGGGAGAGAAAATAGCCTCCCCCAACGCAAATTACATAGCTATGACAGACACATCTGGAGAGAACAAGAAAAGATACAAAGGGCAGAACTACGATGTGAATTTAGAAACTGCCTCTGATAGAATCAAAAATATCCACTTTGATGATGAAGCTGCTGAATACTTCCTAACATTCATCTAGCAATGAGGAAATATCTTCAGCTTCCCACCACCTCGCCTGATGGTTCAGACCCCTCTCGGTGGAGAGGTGAGACTGGTATGAAGGACACAGATGGCTTTGTTAGAACCGCACATTGTTGATCTGCAAAGTCTTTTAAATTGTTTGAGTTATGTATAGAGCTGGGTTTGTACCTGTCTGCCCACTGTGCTCACATGATCAGTATGGCAGCAACTGAACTTTCTCAAAAGCAACCCTGAACTCCACATGGCAACAAGCTGTGAATTCTGGGAAGGACATAAGTGCAGTCAACAGCAGCCTCCCAGTCTGCCCAGTCAGCTGAATTCCCTCATAAATCAACAGAGAGTGGAAAATCCATTTTTTCTGTTTATTGAGGATTAAATGGCTTAATGTAATTTTCAAATGGTCAGTTCTAATCCTGAACTCTCACAAAACATAACTAGAATAAAAACTTCAGTAGTCAAACAAAAGTCTAAAAGAAAAAGATTATTCTGAAGAATCACAACTAATTTTTCCAGGAATTTCTGTAAAAAATATTAGTATGTATCAATTTTCCTATGCTTATTTTCTATCTATATCTTTTTCTGATAAAATGTTCAAATTACACATACATTAAAATTTTCTTTAAATCTTGTTTGATTTGTATATTCTAAAGTCTCTTTAGCACTTGTGTGTTTCATAAGGATGTGTGAGTACCATCAGGTGGTAGAAACAGTTTTGTACAGATTTAAAAGCAAATAACAAATTTCAAAACAGAGCAGGAATAAGCAAAACTCTATTTGCATGTAACAGAAAATAAAGTTGGTGACTCAAGAGACTGTTCAAGAAGTTTCTAGACCTTAGAGCAGGGTGAAACTTAGAAGCTAGGGTCAAGAGATAAGAAATTTGTGTTTATAAGTGAATATCCTTGAACTCAGAAAACATGTCATTCTTCAAACTCAAAGATAGACAGAGAAGTGAATTAGACTAATTTGAAAAAAAAATTAAACCAGTTGAATAGGGCCTGTTAATTCATTAAACAGAAAGAAAACATATTGGTCTCAGATACACTTTTAACAAGTCAAAATGAAAGAAAAAGGAAAGGAACATTTTTACAGTGATGTTTTTGAAATGTTGGTCATGAAATAACCTTAACCATTGGAAGCATAAAGGGACAAAATAAAAGTGCAATATAAATATATGTAACAAGAGCATATTTGAGGTGAATATGTGTGTGTGTGTGTGTGTGTGTGTGTGTGTGTGTGTGTGCAATGAAATGATACATATTTGGGGCCTGGAGTGATGGTTCAGTGGCTTGCTGCCGAAGCCTGAGACCTGAGGTCAGATCTCCTGCACCCATATAAAAAGCACATGTTGTAGTACTTGCCTACAACCCAGCACTGAGGGGTGGAGACAGGTAGGTCTTGGGGTCTTGCTGCCCAGCCAGTCTACACAAATTATCAAGCTCCAGGTTCAGGAGAGAGCTTGTTTCAAAACGTAAGGTGGGAAATAATTGAAGAAATCACCTTATGACCTTCACATGCACATACGTGGTCTAACCTTCCAGTCACACCTGTGTACACATGTATAATGTATATAGACATGAATGTACACACATACACACACAGAAGTTATGTCTAACAATGGATTGTCTTTGAGGTAGATATGATTGACCATGACCAAAAAAAAGAAAAAAAAGGCAAAATCTATCACCCAGATTCTGAAGGTTCTATCCATTGGGTACGGACTACTTTCAAACTCTCTCACAACCTCTGAAAATATGCTTAGACAAATATTACAGCTGGTTCCAGTTCTTTAAAGTATGTGATGAAAATACTATTGATGTAGCAAGCATGTATGTTAATCATGCTTGTTTTCTAGTTTTCAATAGCAAAAGTGAAGTTACTTTACCTCAGGTGGGTTAAATAGGAAAAGCATCTGTTGGATGGATAGTGTGTTAGATGAGATATAAACTGCTGTGTAACAAGTCACTTACATACCTAGTGAAGTAGCATTTGCTGGAGACAGTTCACACGAAGATGCAGTTGGCAGACTTGTGGCTCTCAGCCTCTCTTGGGGCTTGCCCCCAAGGCATTCTTTGAGACAGCAGATATCTGAAGGTTCTATCCATTGGGTATGGACCACTTTCAAACTCTCTCAGACAGTTACTGGTAGGATTTAGTCTGGTGTTGGCAGTGGAATAGCCACTTGCCCAGTGGTCTTCCAGGGCAGGATCTACTGCAGCAGCCACTGAGCAACCTCACTCTCCACAGTATTATAAGGACTGATGTCTAAATAACTGACATGAAGAACTAGAAAGGAACATGCCAAATCAAAATAATTTTATTATCACCAATCATCATCATCATCATTATTCCAAAACTTTAACCTGCAAGGGGAAAACTAATACAGTCATATATGTTATTAATTTTTTTACTATAGAAATTTTTAAGCATTAAAATGAGAATAAGGTTATTAACTGTCATAATATCACCATCCAAATTGGGTAATTATCAACACTTTGCCAACCTTGTTGGCACTAAAGCACTATCATCAGACACTTCTGGAAAATTTACAGTCTGAAAAGAGTACTGCTTCCTAATCGGGCTTGCTTATTAGTCAGAGCAGGATCTGTGGTTCCCTGAGGGCTCAGCCTCTGCAGCACACCAAAGCCAGCGGCAGCCAGGGGTCAGCAGCTGCCTCTTGCTGGGCTTGATCTTCTCCAGTGACAGATCCCTGCACTGTACTGTAGACAGCAGCACTGAGCAGGAAAAAAACGTAAGCCAGGACCCTCTTTGGGTGGTTTTGTAGCAGAGTGAGATACCTTCTTGAGAACACCTTCCCCTGAGAAACTGGACAGCATATTTTTAGCACATTGTTCCCGTTGCACTACAGAGAATTTTACCATCCAGTGAGACACAGGATACCTTCAGCAGAGTCTGCATCTCAGCTTCTTACTTGATCACTCCATCTTAATCTAGAGGCTAGTTCTTATATCTGTTAACTACCTTCCTTACTACTTTGTCTTCTTTATATCTCACCAGCCAGTTCCTAGTTAGGTTAAGACATTGTTGTGGTTGTGATTTTTTTTAATTCTAAACTTTTTATATTCAAATTATCATATGGATTATTCTTGATGACTCCAGACTTGCGCAAACTAGTCACCAAAGGAATTCCCAAAACAACATAGGCTATTCTCATTGCCCTAGTTTATTGTCTAAAACTCAAAGGTAAGGACTGATAGCTGCAGACACTACATGCTTTGGATACATGATTTGGTGGAACTCAGCTGGAACTGACCTGGAAACCGCCTCCTTGAGAAGTAGCTCTAAATCCCTTTTGAGAGTGTTATGTAAGTTCTCAAGGGAGGAAAATAGTCAATAGTCCTATTCAGCTGTAAAACTACAACAGGTCAACATGGCAAGATGTCTCCAAGTATGGCACTTACTTCTTGTAGGTAATATATGACAATCTAATTAGACTCAGGGCCCACTCAATACAAAGGAATTCATCCCAAGTACTGTAAGCCTAGCCAATGACACAATTAGTGAGGTAATAGACCCTGGAGGGAAAACCAATTTTTTTGAGGTAGTTTTTTTTTAAATTTTTTAATGACACTTTATTCTCTTTGTATCCCCCCATAAACCCCTCTCTCCTCCCCTCCTTATCCTACCTTCCCTCCCCCTTCTCCACACATGCCCCTCCCCAAGCCCACTAATAGCGGAGGTCTTTCTTTCCTTCCTTTTGATCCTAGTCTATTAACTCTCATCAGGAGTGGTTGCATTGTCTTCCTCTGTGGCCTGGTAAGGCTGTTCCACCTCAGGGTGAGGTGATCAAAGAGCAGGCCAATCAGTTCATGTCAGAGGCAGTCCCTGTTCCCATTATTATGCAACCCACTTGGACACTGAACTGCCATGGGCTACATCTGTGCCAGTTTTAACTTAGAGTAAGACTTGGTGCATCTTCTCCCATTAAGGCTAGTAGACAAGGCAACCCAGTAAGGATAAAGAGTCCCAAAGACAGGCCACAGACTCAGAGACAGGCCCTGCTCCCACTGTTAGGAGTCCCACAAGACCACCAAGCTACACAACTGTAACAAGTGCAGAAGGACTAGGTCAGTCCCATGCATGATCTCTGGTTGGCAGTTCAGTCTCTGTGAGCCCCTCTAAGCCCAGGTTAGTTGGCTCTATGTGTTTTCTTTTTCTTTTCTTTTTCATCTTTCAAAATATCTTTATTAATCTCCAAAACTGCTTCAAACACACAAACGCGTCCTCTAGATCAACTGTCCCTTCATACAGCTGTGAGAAAACAGGAAAAGAGTCAAGAGTCAAATGAGAGGGACTTTCAGAGAGCCAGGAGCATCCCTGAAGTGGGGGGCTCTGAGCAGTCATTTGCTATTTCCCTTTCAAACCACTTGCAACACCTTTTTTTAAAATTTATTTATTTTTATCTCAATCGCAGGTTAGGTACTTTGAATCCCAGGCGTAGCCCCCTCCCCCATTCCCTCCTACCCTCCCACTCCCTCCCTCATCTCCTTCTTCCCCACCCCCTCCAAGTCCACCAACGGGGGAGGACCTCCTCCCCTTCCATCCAACCCCAGCTTATCCTGTCTCCTCAGGGCTGGCTGCAAAGTCCTCCCCTGGGATCTAGCCAGTCTGTCACTCCCCGGCTTATATGGGGGAGGGTCAAAGAGTCAGCCATCAAGATCATGACTGAAACAGTCCCTGTTTCCCTGAATAGGGTCTTCAGCCCTACACCAAGTTATCATGGGCC
>JAQQSO010005632.1:0-11901 GCA_028658305.1 Pachyuromys duprasi
GTCTTCATATCTCCTTCTACTTCCATAACGTTTCCTTCATTCCACCCAAAGTTTGGCTATGAATCTCAGCATCTCCTTGGATACCCTGGTGAGTACAATCTTTCAGAGACCTCCTTTGTGGAAAACTGTCCTGTCCTGTTCCTTGTCTTCTTCTACTTCAGATGTCTATCCTGTTTGGCTTTTGAGTGAAGTTTCAGCCTCTTCCCTAGGGTCTTCCTTGTTTTTTAGCTTCTTTCAGACTATACATTTTAGTATGTTATTTAATCACTAAATATTTGGAAATTATCCAGTTACATTTATATTACAGATTTATAGTTGAATTTCGATATAGTCTGAGTATACAGTAATGGTTTTTATTTTCAAATATCTTAAAGCATTACTTTATAGCCCAGGAAACATTCTTTCTTGTTGAGTGTTACTAATCTTAAGCAGAGTATAAAATACTGTGATATTGGGTACAATATCCTATAAATATAAATTTCATCAACTTGATTGGTAGTGCCATTACTGTCTGACTATAAAGTTACTGACTTTTGCCTGACTAATCTATCATTTGTTTTAAGAAGTATTGAATGTTCTCACTATAATAATGTGTTTATATATTTTTCAATTTTATCACATTTTACCTCATGCATTTTGATATATTTCCATGTTTTCATTATATAATATCCTTTATCATTATATAATATTCTTAAATTTTATTTTATTACTATATGTTAATTGTACAATATAATGGATTTAATTGTGATATATCAAAACCAGCTAAAATAATGTGTGTGACTTCTGTTCCAGGTATTGAACATTTTAGGTCTATCTTTGCATGTGCCTGTCTTTCCAGATTTTAAGGATGATGATTGACTCTGTGACTCTTAGCTCTTTTATGGGACCTAAAAATTCTCTTTTAAAATCCCTTCTTTTTCCAGCTTTTTATTTTATAGTTTCAGGTAAAATCTCTGTGTATGATTTGAAACTGGAACCAAAAACTTGCACATCTATTCCTTCAATCTGGGCTTAAACCCACCCTTCTACTCCAGTACTTTTGCTGTCTTTGAGTCAAGAAAATTTTGATCAAGATATCACTGTATATTTGTAGTAACTTTATTCACATAATAAGAGCATGAAAAATAGACTTTGTGCCTGGCAGATCACTAATAGGCTCATTAGTTGTAAATATATTTTATTTTGATTAGTCAAGATCAGGATGAGCATTAGTAAAATCTTAAACTCAACATATTATTAGAGAATGTATGTTTATCTATAATTCACATGCAATGCCAATGGCAGGAAATAAATGGAATAAAATGATAAAAAATTGGAAACATAAATCATTTTTCTTGGAGGATGGTGGAAATATGTGAGAGATGATATATTGGAAGTTACTGAGGTATATTAGGATGACCAAAGTAAGAACAGGTGAGGGAGGAGGTAAAATGTTTCCTTCTGTTTTTCCTTTGTGAAGTTATCATTATTTGTAAAAGCATGGTGAAAACAGTGATTTTTCTTTCCCTTCAAGAACATATACTGCACAACAGGTATCTGTGTTGTTGTTTTTTTTTATGGAAGTCTTTTTTATGATTTGCAGTTTTCTGTAGAACTCATAATAGTTTATGACCCTGAACACTTTCTGCCTCTCCTGACCATGGATCTCATCATCTTTGGTCTGAGAACTATTAAGATCCTTGGGCTGGAGAGATGGCTCAAAGATTGAGAGCACTGGTTGCTCTTCCAGAAGTCATGAGTTCAACTCCCAGCAACCACATGGTGGATCACAACCATCTGTAATGAGATCTGGTGTCATCTTTTCGAGTGCAGGTCTACATACAGACAGAACAATATATTCATAATAAATAAATGAATCTTAAAAAAAAAGATCAGGGTCCAAGATGGTGGTGACCAACATGCACCATATCTGAGGGGCATAGGATCCAAAACACTGAAATTGGTGAATGGAGGGGCAGATGAAGCCAGAACATCCACATTGAGGCTTCCTGGGTAAGAGCCGAAAACCTGTGAGCTGGGGCAGTTTGGATCCAGGTCACCCCTGGATGTCTCCAGGGACTGAGAGTGGTGAATATTCAACTGCCCTGCACTTCCTCTTGACCCAAGCAAGGTTCTCCCTACTTGGCAGAGACCTCAGTGGTTTCTCCAAGCATGACCTTCCACGCTTGGTGACTGAAATGGCACAGATAGACGTACCAGAACTGTGAATCCTGAGGGGCTGCATCTAGTCCAAACATAAATCTCCATGCTCTGTGACTGAGACTGCAGAGACACCTAGCCCAAGTACAGGCCTAACTGTCCAGTGGCCAAACAGTGGACACCAGTGAGCTGATGGATCTCCTACACTCTCATTGACCCTGCAGGCCCAAATCTAAGAGTAGAGAACAGGGGTAAATCCATTGCTTTCTGATTAGGCCTGCTAGAGAGTGAGTGCACTTTCAAGTGAGTGATTGCAAAGCCTCAGACCCAGGGTCCCTCTAAACTAACAGCCAGACTTTGGAGCCCTCCTACCCACACCTCCACTGTGGCAAACGAAGGGATCCTTGGGAGAGCTTTCTCAACACTGAAAGCCCTGTTCTGTGGGTCTACCAGTAGAGTCCAGGCAAACAATTCCTGAAGCCCAGACAGATCTGAAAACCAAGAAGACAGTACAGCAGGTCTGTAATACACTGGGGTATTCAGGGAACCAGCACTGTGCATTGGCCTCTGACCAGTGCCAGCAGCCACACTGCCTCCTGTGCTTAACTTCCACATTCCAGGCATCTACTTGCTCTAGCACCCTGTGACCTTAGCTATGGATGAACCACCAAAACACACTCTCAAATCAGTAGACTGCTCTCATCCTCCTGAAGAATACAACAGACACCAGAAATAGACATTTCCAGTCAGAAGTACAGACTCAAAAAGCAAACAGAGAAGGTTATACATAAGCAGATGGCTAGAGGTGGGCATAAGAAAACATCCAACAAAAATCAGGAGATCATGGCTTCACCAGCAACCCCAAAAATGAATGGCTATTTTAATTCATCAGAAGCACAGGAAAATTATCTCAAACCTATGTTTATCCACTTCTTAAAGGCATATAAATAGGAAATGAACACAGCTCTCAAAGAAATACAGGCAAATACAGTCAAACTAATAGTGGCACATAGAGAGAGGCACATATAGAGAGGAAATGAACAAAACAAATAGAAGCCATCATGGACAAACAGGAATCCACGTTCAAACAGATGAAGGAAATGGTGCAAGACATGAGAACAGAATTAGAATAAATAAAGAAAACACAAACAGAGAAAACCCTGGAGCTGGAGAACTTAGAGAAAATATCTAGAACCACAAAGGAAAGCATCACTAACAGAATACAAGAGATGGAAGAGGAGAATCTCAGGTGCTGAAGATACAATTGCAGAAATTGATACATCCCTCAAAGAAAAAGTAAAATCAGAAAATTTCCAAACATAAAACATCAAGGAAATCGAGGAAGCCATGAAAAGATGAAATCTAAGAATAATAAGGAATAGACAAAAAAAAAGAAGATTCAAGGCTTCTAGGTCCAGAAAATATTTTCAAAAAAGTCATTGAAGAAAAACGTACCAACTTAAAGAAAGAGGTATCCGTAAATATAGAAACGGTTTACAGAGCACCATGACAATAGACCATAAAAGAAACTCCTCCTGTCACATAATAGTCAAAACACTATATCTACAGAAACAAGAAACAATATTAAAAGTAGCAAGGGGACATGGCCAAGTATCACGTAAAGGTAGCACTATCAGAATAACATCAGACTTCTCAAATGAAACCATGAAAGCCAGAAGGGGCTGGGCAGATGTCAGGCAGACTCTAAGAGAACACAGATGCCAACCCAGAAGACTATACATAGCAAAGCTTTCAATGAACATTGATGGAGAGAAAACAAAATATTCCATGACAAAATTAAACTTAAACAGTATCTACATAGCCACCCAGCCATACAGAAGATATTAGAAGGAAATTTCCATTCCAATGGAATTAAATACAACCCCAAAAAACACAGGATATAGATAACTTCAATGAACTCAAAGAAAACAAGCATTGAAACACAGTAGCAGCAACAACTCTACAATAAAAGGAACTAACATTCATTAGTCACTAGTATCTGTCAACATCAACAGACTCAACTCTCAAAAAGAAAAAAAAAGACATAGATTAAGAGAATGGTTGTGGAAACAGGATCCAACATTCTGCTGCATCCAAAAACACACTTCTTCAACAAAGGTGTAAACTACTTAAGGTAAAAGGGCTGGGAACTAAGTTTTTCAAGCAAATGGACCCAGATAACAAGCTGGGTATGCTATACTAATGTTTAATAAAAGAGATTTTCAATAAAATTAAACAAAAAAGATGAGAATGGGTACTTCATTCTCATCAAAGGAAAAATCCACGAGGAGGACAACATAATCCTGAACATCTATGCCACAGATACAAGAGCACCAGCGTTTGGAAATGAAACATTATTAAAGCTGAAATCACACATCTATTCAAACCCCTTAATAGAGGGAGTCTTCAACACTGCACTCTCAGCAAAGGACACATCATCTAGACAGAAACAAAATAGGGAAATAATGACACTTAAAGAGGTCCTAAATCAAATGGACCTAGTAAATGCCTACAGAACTTTTCACCCAAACTCAGAAGAGTATACCTGCTTTTCAGGACCTCACGAAACCCTCTCAAAAACTGACCATTTACGTAGGCACAAAGCAAGCCTCAGCAGATACAAGAAGATTGAAATAATCCATTGTATCCTGTCAGAGGAAAATGGCCTAAAACTAGACCTCAACAACAAGAGAAATAGAAAAAAGCACAAATACACATGGAAACTAAACAACTCTCTACTCAATGAGAGCTCGGTCAGGAAAGAAATGAAAAAAGAAACTAGAGACTTGCTAAAATTCATTGAAAATGAAGTCTAAGCTTGCAGAATGAAATCAATGAAATCAGTGCTAAGAGGAGAGCTCATAGGACTAAGTGCCTACAGAAAGAAGTTGGGGACATGTCATACAAGAAACTTCATGGCACACCAAAAAGCCCTAGGGGGAAAAAAAAGAAGCAGACACACCGAACAGGAGTAGATGATTACAAATAATCAAACTAAGAGCTGAAATAATTGAATTAGAAGCAAAGAAAACATTTCAAAGAATCACTGAGAACAAGAGTTGGTACATTGAGAAAAATCAACAAGACAGACAAACCCTTAGCCAAACTAACTGAAAGGCAGAGAGAAACTATCCAAATCAGCAAAATCAGAAATGAAAATGGAGACATAACAACAGACACTGAGGAAATCCAAACAAACATTAGGTCTTACTGCAAGAGGATATATGCCAGAAAATTTGAAAATCTAAATGAAATGGACAGTTTTCTTTATAGATTTTATTTGCCAAAATTAAATCCAGATCAGTTAAATAGATTAATAGTCCTATGTTCCAAAAGGAAATAGGAGCAGGTACAAAAAAGAAAATCCCAGAGCCAGAGGATTTCAGGGCAGAATTCTGCCAGACCTTCAAAAAGACCTCACGTGAATTCTCTTCACACTATTTCCCAAAATCAAAGCAGAAGGAATCTTACCAAACTTATTCTATGACGCCACAGTAACCTAGATCCCAAAGCCACACAATGACCCAACGAAGAAAGAGAATATCAGACCTATCTCTGTTATGAACATCAATGCAAACATAATAAAAAAACTTGCAAACCAAATCCAAGGACACAAAAGGTATCATCCACCAGGCTCAAGTCGCCTTCATCTCAAACATGCAGGTGTGGTCCAATATATGGAATTCCATCAATGGAATCCAGCATATAAACAAACTGAAGGAGAAAAACCATATGACCCTCTCCTTAAATGCCGCAAAAGCATTTGACAAAATCTAACACCCATTCATGTTTAAAGATTTAGAGAGATCAGGGTTACAAGGCACATACCTAGGCATAGTAAAGACAATATAGAGCAAGCCTATCAAACTAAATGGAGAGAAACTTAAACCAATCCCACTGAAATCAGGGACAAGGAAAGGCTGCCCACTCTCTTTGTATCTTTTCAACATAGTACTTGAAATCCTAGCTAAAGTAATAAGACAAATGAAGGAGATCAAGGAGAAACAAATCAGAAAGGAAGAAGTCAAAGTATCACTATTTGCAGATGATATCATAGTATACATGAGTGGCCCAAAAAACTCAACCAGACAACTTCTTCAACTGATAAACACCTTCATTCAATTAGCAAAGTGGCTATTAACAAAAAAAAAAAACAGAACAAAACAGTAGCCCTTCTGCATATGGAAGAAAAAAAAAGTCTTAAAAGATATAGGGAAACAAAACCCTTCACAGTAGCCATAAATACCATAAAGTACCTTGGTCACTCTAACCAAGCAAGTGAATGACCTGTTTAACAAAAACCTTCAAGTCTCTCAAGAAAGAAATTGAAGAAGATATCAGAAGGCAGAAAGATCTCCCATACTAGTGGATGGGTAGGATTAACATAGTGAAAATGGACATCCTGCCAAAAGCAACTTCATATTCAGTGCAATTTCCATCAAAATACCAACATAATTCTTTAGAAACTTTGAAAGAACAATTATCAACTTCATAAGAAAAAAAATCTCAGAATTTCTAAAACAACCCCGTACATTAACAGATTTTCTAGAGGTATCTCCATCCCTCATCTCAGTCTGTACTACAGAGCAATACTAATAAAATCTGCACGGGACTGGCATAGGTACAGACTGTAGGATCAATGGAAGTGAATCAAACTCTGAGAGATAAACCCACTCACCTATGCATATGTGATCTTTTACAAAGAAGCCAAAACCATACAATGAAGAAAAGACAGCTTCTTCAACAAATGGTGCTGGTCTAACTGGATGTCTACATGTAGAAAAATGCAAATAGATCCATATTTATCACCCTGCACAAAATTAATGTCCTACTGGATCAAAGAGCAAAACATAAAACCAGACAGACTAAACAGGTTAGAAGAAAAATAGGGGAAGAACTTTGAACTCATTGGCACAGGAGACAGCTTCCTGAACAGAACACCAGTAGCACAGGCTCTAAAGCCAACAATCAATAAATGGGACCTCACTAAACTTAAAAGCTTCTGTAAAGCAAAGGACACTGTCATCAGATCAAAACTCTAGCATACAGACTGGGAAAGGATATCCACCTTCCCTATATCTGACAGAGGGCTAATATCCAGAATATATAAAGAACTCAAGAAGTTAAACAGCAACAAATCAATCGAGTAATCCAATTAAAAAATGGTGTACAGAGCTAAACATAGGATTCTCAATAAAGTAATATTGAATTGTAGGGAAACACTTAAATATTTGCTCAATGATGTTCTTCATCAGCGACATACAAATCAAAACGACCCTGAGATTTTGCCTTACACCTATCCCAATACTTAAGATCAAAAACTCAAGCAACAACACATGCTGGAGAGGATGTGGAGAAAGATGAACCCTCCTCCATCCCTGGTTGGAATGTAAACTTGTACAACCACTTTGTAGATCAATCTGGCATTTTCTCAGACAATTAAGAATAATGCTTCTTCATGATACAGCTATAGCACTCCTAGGCATATATCCAAAATATGCTCAAGTATACAACAAGGTAATTGCTTAAGCGTGTTCAAAGTGGCTTTATTCTTAATAGCCAGAACCTGGAAACCACCTAGATGTCCCTCAACTGAGGAATGCATACACAAATTGTTATAGAGGTATACAATGAAATACTAGGCAGGAATTAAAACCAAGGAAATCAAGGAGGATCCAAGATGACAGCGCCGGGAGGACACTGTGTCTGAGAGCAGGACAGCACTGTCGGCACAGCAACCAGGAGAGTGAACTCTGGGACCTAAAGCACCAGCGTTTGAGATTGCCTGGTGAGAGGAAATCCTATGGTGTGGAAATCAATTGGGATCAACTTCAGGTCACCCAGTCAATCCCTGGTAAAGGTCCAGGGAACTGGAGGCCACACAGGTGCACAGCCTTGACCCAGATAAGAGCACACAACCACCTGCCCAGAGCAGTGTCTCCAGCTGCCATCCCAGACAGAGACACCCACCCTCTGGCCCAGAGTGAGGAGCCCAGCCTCCAGACCAGAGCAGAGCTCTTAGTTGCTGGCCCAGAGAGAAGAGCAAAGCCTTGGGCCCAGAGCAGCGACCCCAGCCACCATCTCAGACTGGGGTGCACAGCCTCTGGTCCAGAGTGAGGAGCTTAGCCTCCAACCCAGAGCAGAGCCTTTAGTTGCTGGCCCAGAGAGGAGTGCACAGCCTCCAGCCCAGAAGGGGACTCACAGCTATCAGCCCAGATGAGGCACACAGCCTCTGGATCAGAGCGGGGCCTCAGCCACCAGCCCAGAGCAGAGCACACAGCCTCTGGCCCAGAGACTTGCTGTGTGCTTGACTCACCTTCCCAGATGAACTGTGGGCCCCAGGGCAACAGAGACTGAGTTTCCCTGCTGGGAGAAACCCCCACAGCTAGGGAACCAGCAGATTCTTCAAGAGAGCTGTGCCTGGAAAACAGTGTACCAACAGCAGCAGCTCACTAAATTCATACCGAGAAACCCAGCAGCAGAGAAGCTGTCTCCTGAACTGCTAAGGGTGAGAGGAGAGCCCCTCTGAGTTACAAAGACCACAGCTACCACTCAGGTCTATATGCCTGAGGCGAGCAGTGGCATTTCCTGAGAAATAACGGCTGTTCAGTAACCATACCCTAAAAGCAGAGGAGGCCTCCTTCAGGAAAATCATCTTCCTGCCAAGGGGATTCTCCCTACCCCAGGATTCCAGGAAGCACCAGAAACTAACAGCCAACACCTAGCATAGCACAATGGATAGAGTTCAGCATAAAAGCTCAACCAACAAAAGACAGAACAATATGGCATCTCCAGAACCTAGTTATCCAGGGGCAAGCATCCCTGGACATCCCAGCATAATTGAAATTCAAGAAGATGACCTTACATCTATGCTGATAAAGAGGATAATAGAGGAAACAAATAACATATGTAAAGAATTAGAAGAAGATAAAATCAAACAGATTATGGCCATCTGTAATGAAATGGAGGAAGTTACAGAAAAACAGATTATGGTCATCCATAAAGAAATACAGGAACAGTTTGTGGCCTTCAGAAAGGAAATAGTGAAGTCACTGAAAGAAATAAAAGAAACAGAGACATGTTCAAACAAACAGTTGAAGAAACTAAAAGAAAAACAAGAAAATACAATCAGAAAGGTGAAGGAAATAAACAAAACAACTCAAGATCTGAAGATAGAATTGGAAAAATTAAAGAATACATAAACAGAGGAAATCATGGAGAGGAAAAACTTAAGGAACAAAACAGGAACTACAGAGGTAAGCATAACCAACAAACTACAAGAGATGGAAGAAAGAATCTCAGGTGTAGAAGATACAATGGAAGAAATCGATGGATCCATCAGAGAAAATGTTAAATCCAAAAAAAAAAAAAAATTCCTGACACAGACCATCCAAGAAATCCAAGAAAACATGAAAAGACAAAACCTAAGAATATAAGAATAGAGGAAAGAGATGATGCCCTCCTCCAAAATCTTCAACAAAATATCTTCACCAAAATCATAGAAGAAAATTTCCACAACTTAAAGGAGAGGCCTATAAGAAAACAGGAGGCCTACAGAACACCTAATAAATTAGACCAGAAAAGAAAATCCTCCTGCCACGTAATAATCAAAACCATAAGTACACTGAACGAAGAAAAAAATACTAAAAGCTGCAAGGGAAAAAAGCCAAGTAATATATAATGGCAAACCCATCAGAATCACACCTGATTTCTCAACAGAAACTATGGAAGCAAGAAGGACCTGGACGGATATAATGCATACCCTAAGAGTACACAGATGTCAGCCCAGGCTAATATATCCAGCAAAACTCTCAGTCATCATAGGTGGAGAAAACAAGATATTCAATGACAAAAGCAAATTTCAGCAATACCTACCCACAAATCCAGCATTCGAGAAGATACAAGAAGGAAAAATAGAACCCAGGAAAACTAACTACACTCAGGAAAACACAGGAAACAAATGACCTCACTACAGCAAAACTAAATGTAGCCAAGCACACAAACACACTGCCATAGCCAACAGCAAAATCAAGGGATCTAACAGCCACTGGTCATTATTCTCCCTTAACATCAATGGACTCAACTCTCCAATAAAAAGACACAGACTAACAGAATGGATATGTAAACAAGACCCCAAAAATTTGTTGCATACAAAAACACATCTAAGTCACAAGAATAGATATTACCCGAGAGTAAAGGGTTGGAAGATGGTTTTCGAAGCAAACGGTCCCAAGAAGCAAGCAGAAATAGACATTCTAATATCTAATAAAATCGATTTTCAACCAAAATTAATCCAAAGAGATGGGGAACGTCATTTCATACTCATCAAAAGAAAACTTCACCAACAAGACACCATAATTCTGAACATCTATGCCCCGAATACAAGAGCACCCACATTTATAAAAGAAACATTAATAAAACTGAAGCCACACATAGATCCCCACACATTAATAGTGGTAGACTTCAACACCCCACTCTCAACAAAACACAGGTCAACCAGAAAATTAAACAAAGACACAATGACTCTAACAGAGGTCATGAATCAAATGGACCTAACAGACATCTACAAAACCTTTTGCCCAAACATAAAAGAATTTACCTTCTTCTCAGCACCTCATGGAACCTTCTCCAAAGTAGACCATATAGTTTGTCACAAAACAAGTCTCAACAGATACAAAATGTTTGAAATATTCCCATGTATTCTATCTGACTATCACGGTCTAAATCTGGATCTCAACGACAACAGAAATAACAAAAAGCCTACACACATTTGGAAATTGAACAACGTGCTACTCAGTGACAGCTGGATCAGGGAAGAAATAAGGAAAGAAATTAAAGTCTTCCTAGAATTCAATGAAAATGAAAACACAAAATATGCAAACTTATGGGACTTAATGAAAGCAGTGCTAAGAGGAAAGTTCAAAGCACTAAGTGCCTTCAAGAAGAAATTCGAAGTATCTCAAGTAAGCAACTTAATGGCTCACCTAGAAGCCCAAGGGGGGAAAAAAGCAGACCCACCAAAGAGGGGTAGATGGCTGGAAATAATCAAACACAAGGCTGAATTCAATCAGTTAGAAACAAATAAATCTATTGAAAGAGTATATGAAACCAAGAGCTGGTTCTTTGAGAAAATCAACCAGATAGACAAACCCCTAGCCAAACTAACTAAAATGCAAAAAGATACTATCCAAATCAACAAAATCAGAAATGAAAAGGGGGACATAACGACAGACACTGAGGAAATCCAAACAATGATTAGCTCTCACTTCAAAAGCCTACATGCCACAGAATTTTAAAATACAAATGAAATGGACAATTTTCTTGATTGATTCCACTTACCAAAGCTGAATCAAAACCAGGGAAATCAATTAATAGTCCTATATCCCCTAAGGAAATAAAAGTGGTCATGAAAACTCTCCCATGCAAAAAAAGCCCAGGGCCAGGTGGTTTCAGCACACAATTCTACCAGAGCTTCAGAGAAGAGCTAACAGCAATACTCTTCAAACTATTCCACTAAATAGAAACAGAAGGAACACTACCAAACTCATTCTATGAAGTCACAGTCACCTTGGTACCTAAACCTCACAAAGAACCAACAAAGAAAGAGAATTTCAGGCCAGTCTCTCTTATGCACATCGATGCAAAAAATACTCAACAAAATACTTGCAAGGAGGGCAAGATGGCAGTCATCAGTGCACATCGTTTCTGAGAGCCAGAGGATTCAAAACTCTGAAATTCTTGAGTGAAGCAACATCTGAATCC
>JAQQSO010005633.1:0-11900 GCA_028658305.1 Pachyuromys duprasi
AAGTGTTGAGTATTGGAATGCTCAGAGGGCTAGGGGCCACTAACTGCACATGAAAGCCATGGGATACGCACACTTAATTCTTTGAAGTGTGTGGTGAAGGCACTGAACATTCTGGATAAAGTTACGAGTGGCTTCAGCTGAAAATTTAAATTTGACTCAAAAAGAATTTGACCAAAGATAAGTATTAGTATGGTGTAGTCTAAACCAGTATTGAAAATATTTTTAATGAAGCTCTAAGGGTTTATTCAATGCTTCTTATTCTGTCTAAAGTTTAAAAGTTGCTTAATTATGATGGCTAGTATTTTTGTTTGTAGACTTAATATGGTTGCCTTCTCTTCTTTTAAAAACCAAACAATTTATGTTTTTGAAAATTCTCATGCATCTTTATTTTTTATCTAGTATTAAAATCGGATAGTTGCACACCTGTACTTAACAATTACTGATTTGATAGTTTAGCTAAAGTCTGTCGTTTGGTCCTATCTTAACGCTTTTGTTTCGATTTGTGTTTTCTTTTGTTTCGATATCTGGAGACAACATTGCACATTGTAGCACAACCTGGCTGCACTCCCCTGCCTCAGCCTCCTACGTGTTGGATTGCAGTTGTGAGCCTCCACGATGTCTTAGTCTGCTCAAGGTCCTCCACCAGGGACATTACATTAATCATCATAACTTCCTGGTCTCTTTTTTTGCTTGTGATAGTTATTCAGATTTTATTTTATTTTTTGGTGACATTGGTAGTTTTGAGGAATACCGGTCAAATATTTTCATGATGTCCTTCACGAGGGAGTTATCTGATACTGGTTTCATTATAAGACGGGAGTCACAGAGCTTCAGGATGAAAGTCTAACTTGTTAAGTGTCATATGAGAACAGACCTCTATCCCATCACCATGAATGGCTGCTGTTCATGTTTCACTGTGATCAGCTGTCAGCTAGCATCTGCTGGGTTGCTTCTCTGTGAAGTCACACCTTTCCCTCCCTTTCAATACTATATTTTTTGGAAGAATGCTAGTGTATGGATTCCATACTGAAAGAGCAGACATTTATGCTTTATTTCCTTGAAAGCATTTACCTACACTTTTCAAAAGTATTTCAGCATAAGATATTTGTCTATTTCTCTAGTCTGTTTGTTGAATTATTTACCTGTGTTTTATGAAATCATATAATTATTTTTTCTTTAGAATATATTTATTTTCATTCAAAAGTGCAACTTTGACTATTAGGAGGCTTTTTGTCAGTTTTGTCTCTCACACCTTATCATTGTGGTTTCTCTTTCTTTTTCCTGTTCTTCTTCTTATTTTATTTTCTATAATTTCTTATAATAAATGGTGCTGTAAATATGCTTGCATATCTTAAAATAGATTTCTGGGACTCTGTCCTTTGCCAAGGATTCCCAGTTGCTCTTATTAAGCCCTGTGTAGATGTTATCTTTGCTTGGTCATTCTGGGAGCCGCTGCTCTTGGACCCTTTGTATTGCAAAGGTGTGAAATAATAATGTACATCTGTATTTACGGTCATCTCTAACTGTGTCCTCTGAGAGGCAAAACGTGGGTTCATACTGAAGTCTCCAAATCCCATCCTTCCACACACGGCTTGTCTCTC
This sequence comes from Pachyuromys duprasi, assembly GCA_028658305.1. Classification (NCBI taxonomy): domain Eukaryota; kingdom Metazoa; phylum Chordata; class Mammalia; order Rodentia; family Muridae; genus Pachyuromys; species Pachyuromys duprasi. The sequence goes on from JAQQSO010005633.1 coordinate 1,602, forward strand.
CCCTACCCTGTAATTTCTCATGCTAGTTTCAAAAAAACCTGACCTCTCCCATATTTTATATCCGTTTACTCCTTTGGTCAATTCTAGTTTATAAAAGTAGTAGTATGAGTTATGCACAGCACTGTGATGAATAAACGTTGTCTAGAGTAGAGTTTATACACAAACTTATATACTATTTATTTTGCCTTTATCTTACAGATTTTATGTAGTTGCAAGGTTATTTGGGTCCTAGTTTCTCCTCATTTCTTCTTTGCAAGGTTATTTTATACATTTTTCAGCATCATTAGATATTTTTTCTAATTATTTTCTCAGTTATTAAATTTATTTATTTCTTTTTAAAATATATTTTTAAAATTAAAATGCAATTACATCACTTGGCCCCTAACCTTTCCTCCTTCTAACCCCTCCTATATTTCCTTTCTCCAGCTCCTTCCATGTCCTCCACCTCACTCCTACTCAAATTGATGACCTGTTTTTCTTTTATTGTTATCACACCCATATCTACTACGTATGCACAAATAAATAAATACAACTTGCTAAGCCTATTTTTGTTGTATATTTGTACATGATTTCAGAGTTGACCATTTTATACTGGATAAACAATTAGGTCATTCAACTTTGAGAGAAGCTAATTATCCCTGTCAGAAGTTATTAGCTGCCTATTATTCTGGGATGAACCCCATGACTTTTCTTTCCACTCTTTCGTGTTAGCATGACTATTGGTATTTTCACTATTTAGGTTCATTTTTGGCAACTATTTTTACCAGACACAGTCTCACAGTAGACTTCCTGGTCCTTTATATCAATCATATAATCTTTCTGCCCCTTTTTCTGAGTTGTTCCTTGTGCTGTAGTTTTATCTATAAAGGCCGAGCTTCCCATAATCAATTAATCTCTGCATCGTGTTGTGACTTTATGCAATAGTTTCCATTTGCTGTAAATAAAAAATTCTTTTAAATATTTTATTTATTTTTATTACAATTTATTCACTTTGTATCTCAGCTATGGTCCCCTCCTTTGTCTCCTCCCAATACCTCCCTCACTCCTTCTTCTTCTCCCATGCCCCTCCCCTAATCCACTGATAGAGGAGGTCCTCCTCCCCTTGCATCTGACCCTAGCCTATCAGGTCCCATCAGGACTGTCTGTATTATCTTCCTCTGTGGCCTGTCAAGGCTGCACCCCACAGGGAGAGGTGATCAGAGAGCCTGCCTCTGAGTTCATGTCAGATACAGCCCCTGCTTCCCTTGGAGTCCACTTGGAGACTAAGTCTATGGGCTACATCTGAGCAGGGGTTTTAGGTCCTCTCCATGCATAGTCCTTGGTTGGGGTATCTATCTGTCTTTGCAGAATCCTCAGGGCCCAGTTTTTTGTTTCTGTTTTTGTATTGGCTCTGTTGGTCTCCTTGTGGAACTCTTGTCCCCTTTGGGTCTTTCTCTCTTCCCCTTGTTTCATAAAATTCCATGCACTCGGCCCAAAGTTTGGCTATGAAGCTCAACCTCTGCTTCTATACCCCTATCAGTAGAGTCTTTCAGAGGCCCTCTGTGGTAGGCTCCTGTCCTGTTCCCTATCTTCTCCTGTTCCTGATGTCTATCGCATTTGCCCTTCTGAATGAGGACTGAGCATGTTCCATAAGGTCTTCCTTGTTCTTTAGACTCTTTAGGACTTTAGTATGTTTATCCTATATTATATGTCTAATAACCACTAATGAGTTGAAAACGATATCAGAAGATGGAAAGATCTCCCATGCTCATGGATTGGTAGGATTAACATAGTGAAAATGGCCATCCTATCAAAAGCAGTCTACAGATTCAATGCAATTCCTATCAAAATACCAACATAATTCTTTACAGAACTTGAAAGAACAATTCTCAATTTCATATAGAAAAACAAACAAACAAAAACCAAAAATGCTTAAACAATTTTGTATCTCCATCTCTGACCTCAAGCTGTACTATAGAACTACAGTGATAAGAATTGCATGGTACTGGCATAAAAACAGTTCAATGGAATTGAATAGAAGACCCAAATAAACCCACACACTTACAGATACTTGATTTTTGTCAAAGAAACCAAAACAATACAATGGAAAGAAGATAGCATCTTCAACAGAAAGTTCTGGTCTAACTGGATGTCTACATGTAGAAAAACGCAAATAGATCCATATTTATCACCCTGCACAAAAGTAAAGTTCAACTGGATCAAAGACCTCAAAACAAAATCAGAAACACTAAACCTGTTAGAAGAAAGAGTAAGGAAGATTCTTGAACTCATTGGCACAGGAGACAACTTCATGAACAGAACACTAACAGCACAGGTTCTAAGATTAACAATCAATAAATGGGACCTCATGAAACTGAAAAGCTTCTGACAGCCTACAGACTGGGGAAGGATCTTTAACAACCCTATATCTAGAGAGCTGATATCTAGAATATATAAAGAACTAAAGAAGTTCAAAAGCAATAAATCAAGGAATCCAATTAAAAATGGGGCACGGAGCTAAACAGAGAACTCTCTGTAGAGAAATATCGAATGGCAGAGAAACACTTAAAGAAATGCTCAACAGCTTTAGTTATCAGGGAAATGTAAATCAAAACAACCCTGAGATTTCACCTTACACCCATCAGAATGGCTAAGATCAAAAACTCAAGTGACAACACATGCTGGAGAGGTTGCGGAGAAAAGGGAACACTCCTCCATTGCTGGTGGGAATGTTCACTTGTACAATCACTTTGGAAATCAGTCTGGTGCTTTGTCAGACAATGAGGAAAAGTGCTTCCTCAAGATCCAGCTATACAACTCCTAGGCATATATCCAAAATATGCGCAAGTATATGCAGAGGATATTTGCTCAACCATGTTCATAGCAACTTTATTTGTAATAGCCAGAATCTGGAAACAGCCCAGATGTTCTTCAATGGAGGAATGACTACAGAAATTGTGGTACATTTACACAACGGAATACTACTCAGCAATTAAAAACAAGGAAATCATGAAATTTGCAGGCAAATTGTGAGAACTAGAAAAGGTCATCTTGAGTGAGGTAACCCAGAAGCAGAAAGACACACATGGTATAAATAAAAAATTCTTTGATGAGGGATGAGAACTACAGTTATCTGTGGGTATAAGGATACCGTTAGAATGCAGTTAGGAATTATGCTGGGCAAGTAAAGGGACATTAATAGGTTCTCATGATAAAATTCCTAGACAGGGTAGGACTAGGAAGAACACATTCAACATATTAAGGCTCTGTATCACAGACTCACAACTAATCTTATCTTAAATGAGGAAAAACTTAAAACAGTACCATTGAAATCAGTAATGGAACAGGGCTGTCCATTGTGTTGAATTCCTTTTCAATATAGGGCTGTAAGCATTAGCTGAATCAATAAAGCAAGACAGGAGAGTAAAGAGATAGAAATAGGGAAAAGAAGTCAAAGTATCCTTGTTTGCAAAAGATATGATATTACATACAAGAGATTCCAAAACTACCAGAAAACATCTAGAGATATCCAATAACCTTAGCAAAATGGCAAGATAAAAAAAAATCATTGTACAAAAGCAGTGGCCTTTCTGTACACCAACAGCAAATATGTCAACAAGGAGATCATGAAAACATTTCCATTTACAATAGCCTCAGAGACAATAAAAAACTTGGACTATACCTAAATAAGGAAGAGAATGACCTATATAATAAAAATTCAAATTTCTGAAGACAGAGATAAGGAAGACATTAGAAAATTGAAAAGACAACCCATGTTTATGGATCAGGACAATTGATATTTTGAAGATCACTATCTGACCAACAACGTTTTACAGATTCAACGTTATCTAAATCAAAGTATCTGCAATAATTTTCGCCGAAATAGAAAAATTTCATATGGAAACAGAAAATACGCCAGATATTCAGAGAAATACTGAGAAAAATATTGCAGGGATTTTCATTGCAGAGTTGAAGATATTTAATAGAGATGTAGTAATAAAAATATGATATTGGTATGAAAATGAACATAGAGAGAAGTGGAACACATAGAAGACCCAAAACCTGACTACAGGTAACTACAACATCTAATATTTGACAAAGAGACCAAAAACATACACTAGGAGAAGGACAGCACCTTCAGCAATTATTGCTGGGGAAACTAGATGTCCATATGCAGAAGAATGAAAGAAAAACAATGGTTTGTGGCCTCACTAGCCCTTGGTATTTGGCTAGGTTTCTAAAACCAGACATTGTTTCCCTTTTGTTTAGTGGGCGTTAAGTCCAATTAGAAAGCTGTTGGTTACTGCGAATATATTAGTGTCACTGTTGCATCTTTAGGAATATTGTGCCATTCTGTGATATATAGATGACACATCTGGAAAGGAATGCTGATTGATTCCTTTTCTTGGTAGCTCTCTTAGTGCTTTCTGATACTGTGGAAGCTAGAATGCAGGCTGGAGGCATTTAGGTTAGATCCAACTTGAATAACCAAAGACCTGTGTCCTAATGTTCAGTAAAGACATCGTGAAAGGCTTTATCTACATCTATTGAGATGACCATGTGATTTTTGTCTCTAATTCTATTGATTTTACATTTGCAATTCAATTAGTTTTGGATTTTGTTCATATTAGGTTGCCTTCATCTTTAAAGGAGTTTTAATTAATAATTGCATCTAATTAGATTTATGGTGGCATACTATGAGTTTTGGCAAGAGCATAGGGTCATATATTCATCATTATAGATCTTTACAGAATCATTTTACCATCCTTAAAATAACACCCATCTTATTCACATTGTCAATTTACTCAAGCATATAATAAATATTTAGTGTTGTAGTTTTGTACAGTCTTTGGTGTTACAATTATTAATACAGATGTCAACATAAATTCTTGCCGTGTGTTTGTATTTTTTTAAAAAGTCTCAAATTAGTCTTTGCTGTCATGCTTTCCATCAAAGAACTTCAATTAGCCATTAAATAAATTATTGATGGCTGTTAAAATAAAACTTGATATTTGAGAAAGCTTTTGAGTAACTTTAACTTATGAGTTGACATTCTGAATGCTTAGATATGTCGTGGATGCTAAGAATAGAAACCTTCAGTGAGCACTTATGAATCTGGTATCAGGTTTCTGATAGAAAAGCATTATTTTCAGAAAAAAAACATTCATCTTCTCTTAACAAAAGATGACAATATATAATAAAACAAGATGTAATACTTAATATAAAATATTTGTGGCTGTTTCACACAAGGCCATAAAACCATCCAGCTATTCTCTGTGAGCCAGTAGAGTGGCATGCCATGATAGAAAATGCTAGATCTTGTGTTCCTTCAAAAATGCTTACGTTTTTTCATAAGGTCTAACAGTTCTAAAAGGTAGGTGTTTAAGATAAGGCATGAACTGGGTTGGCTCGTAATTACGCCTCCCAGGGCATGTGGTATAAGCATCTTTCTGGGTTCTAGTAGTTTTCTATCAATCTTGGAGTTGCAATTGCATCCTGTTTTCTGACCTCTTCTTTACCTGAGCTCTTTATTATATCCTTTCCCATATCATTTCCTTGGGCATCTTGGTATCTGCAACTAAAATTCCCCTTTTAAAGAATACCTGTTGTAGTGGATTAGAACTGATCCTCATGACCACAGTTTAATTTGATGTCTTTTTAGAGACACTCTTTCAAAGTAAGGCTACATCTTTTTTTGCTGATTTGTTTGTTTGTTTTGCTTTTTCTTTTTGTTTCCAATGCTGGGGATTGAACCTGGAATTTCATGTACAGTTGGCAAGCACTCTGAAACTAGGCTATATTCTTAGCACCTAATTTTACATACATCTTGAGGCATTAGAGCTTACAAACTCATCATTTTTGTTTGGAATATACACTATTGATCCATAACAGGACCACTGAGATTTTGTTGTTATTGTTGTTGTTAGTAAAAAGCCCAACTTCTCTGATTTTTGATCTTTGATCATCTCCCCTGAGGGCAGGGCAGCCTTACCTGGCTAAAGAGGAATATAATGCAGACAGTGCTGATGAGACCTGGTAGGCTAAGGTCAGATAGAAGGGGAGGAGGACCTCCCCTATCAGTAAACTAGAAGAAGGGCATGGAAGGAGAAGAGGGAGGAAGAGCAGAATTGGGAGGGGACTAAAGAAGGGGCTACAGCTGGGATACAAAGTGAATAAATTGTAAATTCATTGTCTTGACAAACAGTAGCTTTCCTGGAGTCTTTGGTCAGCATACTTAATTGGAAGAAAGTAAGGTTCAACATACATTAGACAAGGAGGTGAGGTAAAATGTTGCTACATATTCAAAGAACATAGGTTTCTGGGAAGTTCTGTGAAATGGAATTTGTCTCTTGCTTACATGAAAGATTAACTTCTGAAAATATTTTCTCTAACATATTGATAAAGAGCTTACTATGGAGACTTGGACCAGCTTGAAAGGAAACCAATGCAACATTTCCTTGGAATGATTATTTAATATTCTGTGTCTCAGGGTCCTTATGTGTAAGATGGGAATATTAACACTTATTTCACAGAATTTCTTGAAAATTAAGTGGGACAATTCACAAAAAGGTCTCAGGACAATGGATTTCCTCTAATAAGCATTGAAAATAATATTTATTGTTGTTGTTACCTTTTCTTTATTTTTACTACTGTTGTTGCCCGAAGCAAGACCTAAGTGTTGGTAAGATATTTACATTTTATCAGCTACAACTTAAATATGGATATAAGGTTTTGTTCTATGTTCTTTCTGTCCATAGTTTGTTTTTATTTAGTCTCTTTCCTTCCATAATCTTTATCTCATCTGCTCCCAGTTGGTTACATTTGTCATTATGTATGTTATTTCTGAATCCTCCACTACACATTTTGTATTTCATGTCATAATTTGAATGAGAATTATCTGTAGATGCGTCTTTCCCACTATGAGGAGTGACTATTCTATTCATTATTGTCTCTATTGGGATACTTGGCATATAGAGGTGCACATTAAATATTAGGGAATGAAACTTAAAGCGATCTAAGTGATTCAGGACCCAAAGGCCTTTCTTATTTTCTTTTACATTTCTGCAAAGTGTTTTATTTTCCGTGCATTCCATCTTCTTTTGTAGAAATGTCTAGTTGCTCTCCCTTTCTTCAACTCCACAGTGTCTCCTACCATTGTTGCACAGGCATGTGTTGTGCCAGACGGAATATGTTCATGGGTGTCCTTGTTTCTTGCACATTATCTTTTAGGTTAGGTATATGAACTATTCAAGGTTAAATTCCCCTCTCAAACTTTCTCTAAACTAAGGGTACAGGGTGGATGAGAAATAGATATGCCTAGGTAGAGAGATTCTCATTTAATCAACGAGCTCAATTTGTTTAACATAACATTGAAATCATAGGTAGCTTTGTCTTTATCACATGCAGATAGTCTGTCTATAGTTATAAAAAATGAGATGAACACTTGGAAAAAAGACAGCACAACTTATTAATACCCTTAAGCTCTCTGGATCTAGCTGTGACTCAAGGCAGATCTACACGTGGCCTTCCAATTATACAAACCAATGAATCATCTTTCATTTTTGCTTAAGCTAATTGTAAGCTAGGTTTCTATCCTTTGCAACTGAAGAATTTTGATTAAAACAAACGAGTTGATAAAGTGTTTACTTTTTTTTCTCTGATATATCTCATTGAAAGTCATTTAAAATTCAAAATTTTTTTCATCCATCTAGTCAGGTAGCAAAATATTACTCTGTAATTTATTATTACATGAAGTTTTACTAGAACAAGTACAGTATCTAAATCTGTTAATATCAGAGAAAAACATAATCACACAGTAAGGGATTCAAATATTAAGCTTATAAATTTATGGAATAAGCTTTGGTTATCCTGTGATGGGTATAAGCATTAGTAAGAGCCACATACTACATTCTGAGATAGGCTTAGAGGGTTTCTCTTTTCAGACATTCACAGTCCAGTTGAAAAGATGCAGAATATATACAAACCACAGAACAAAAATAGATCAGTCCAATGGTTCATCCAGTAATGCATCCAAGATGCTTGGACAATTAAAGGGTGAAAAGCAGTGAGGATGAGGGATGGGAAATTCTATCGTTGACATGACATGGCCAAAACAGAGTTGCTACAAAAAATGAAAGCAAATTATTATTTGGAGTGACAATTCATCCATTTGATTTGGTAGGTGGTTCCTACAGAGTAGTGATAAATCAAGAGAGGGAATAGTTAGACAGGGGTACGATTTCCCCATACTTGGAATGCCAAGCTAAAGAGTTAGATTGTAACCTTCTGCCAAGGAATGGGACTTAAGTTATTGTGTCATATGGAGTTGCCATGCCATTGAAGTCACCTTGCAGATATTTCATAGTGCAAGTCTACAGTGATATATTCTAGGAAATATTAGGGTAGACACTAGATGAGGAAGTGATACCAGAAGCTCTTGTGACATTTGAGGCTTGGAGTGATAAGTGTTCAGGTACAATTAGTGAGAATGTGAAGGATGGAAAGAATATTTTGGAAGAATGGTTAGAACCCTTAGTCAGACTGGATGAAGAATCAGAAGCAACAGTTTTTAAATTTGAGTGAAAAGTAGAGTGGGGAGCCAGCCCAGCCCTCCACTGCCACGCGATCTGGGCCCATTTGGCCAGTCCGCTCCTACCCGGCTGCTGCTTAATCCCGGCCTTTCAGTGCCTCTCGGGGCCACGTTCCTCCTCATGGTCTCCGGAGCCCAGTGCCTGGCCTGGCTGCCTTTCAGACGATATGATATATACATGAGCGACCCCAAAAATTCAACCAGAGAACTCCTTCAACTGATAAACACTTTCAGCAACATGGCTGGATACAAAATCAACTCAAAAGAATCAGAAGCCCTCCTGTACACCAAAGACAAAAGGGCCAAGAAAGAAATCAGAGAAACAATACCCTTCACAGTAGCCACTAATAACATAAAGTACCTTGGGGTGACTCTTATCAAGCAAGTGAAAGACCTGTTTGAAAAAAACTTCAACTCTCTGAAGAAAGAAATTGAAGAAGACATCAGAAGATGGAAAGATCTCCCGTGCTCATGGATTGGTAGGATTAACATAGTGAAAATGGCCATCCTGCCAAAAGCAATCTACAGATTCAACACAATGCCCATCAAAATACGAACACAATTCTTTACATACCTTGAAAGAAAGATTCTCAACTTCATATGGAGACACAAAAAAACCCAGAATCTCCAAAACGATCCTGTACAACAACAGATCACCTGGAGTTATCTTCATCCCTGACCTCAAGCTGTACTACAGAGCAATAGTAATAAAAACCGCATGGTATTGGCATGGAAACAGAAAGGAGGATCAATGGAACCAAATAGAAGACCCAGAAATAAACCCACAAACCTATGGAAACTTGATTTTTGACAAAGAAGCCAAAAAACATTCAATGGAAAATAGACAGCATCTTCAACAAATGGTGCTGGTCCACCTATATGTCTACATTCAGAAAAAATGCAAATAGATCCATATTTTATCTCCCTGCACAAAACTAAAGTTCAAGTGGATCAAAGACCTCAACATAAAACCAGGCATACTAAATCGGTTAGAAGAAAAAGTGAGGGAGAGCCTAGTCTCATTGGCACAGGAGACTACTTCCTGAACAGAACACCAACAGCACAGGCTCTAAGATCAACAACAAATAAATGGGACCTCATGAAACTGAAAAGCTTCTGTAAAGCAAAAGACTCTGTCATCAAAACAAAAAGACATAGACTGGGAGAGGATTTTCACCAACCCTACATCTGACAGAGGGCTAATATCTAGTATATATATATGAAGAACTCAAGAAGTTAAAAAGCAACAAATCAAGTAATCCAATTAAAAAATGGGATACAGAGCTAAACAGAGAACTCTCTGTAGAAGATTTCAGAATGGCAGAAAAACACTTAAAGAGATGCTCAAAGTCCTTAGCCATCAAAACAACCCTGATATTTCACCTCATACCCATCAGAATGGCTAAGATCAAAAACTCAAGTGACAACACATGCTGGAGAGGTTGTGGAGAAAGGGAACCCTCCTTCATTGCTGGTGGGAATGCAAACTTGTACAACCACTCTGGAAATCAATTTGGTGCTTTCTTAGACAATTAGGAATAATGATTCCTCAAGATCCAGCTATACCACTCCTAGGCATATATCTAAAAGATGCTCAAGTACACAACAAGGACATTTGCTCAACTGTGTTCATAGTAGCTTTATTCATTCGTAATAGCCAGAACGTGGAAGCAACCCAGATATCCCTCAGTCGAGGAATGGATACAGAAATTATGGTACTTTTACACAAT
>JAQQSO010005634.1:0-11898 GCA_028658305.1 Pachyuromys duprasi
CCTCCCTTTTAATTCCTTTGTAGCTTTGCTGTGACTGTCTTAATTTTTTTTCTTGTCTCTCTTTGGCTTTTGGTGTGTGTATTTATGCACATATCCCTGCCAATTGTCATCCTAAGGAGCTTTCAAGCAGTGATTAAATTACACAGCCTCTTCTCCCTGCTCCTACACAAAGTCCTCAATAGCTATCAGCTAACCATTTTGAATGCTGCTCATTTGCCCTGTGACCCCTTGATCTGAAGCAATTCTCTCTAGATACCACGCTCTTTGATGTGTTTTTACTTTTGTTCTGGTGCTTTCTTCTAACACAAGTGCTTTCTTTTGTTGCCACAAGGCCAGCCTACTAAATATTCACTCTTATGTCAGAATTCTTCTGGCAACAAAACAGTTTATAATGTCCTTTGAATCAGACCCATAGGAAGCAAAGACCTCCACACAGGATTTGTATCTTTAATCATTTTATTGTTAACAGTGGAAGGCACAATTTCTAGTGAAGTGATTTAGCACATTTGGCCCATGATAAAGTTATTATTCTATCTTGTTCTAAAAAAAATGAGAGAGAAGAATAGGGAAAAGGAGGGAAGGAAGAGGTGAGGAGAAATGAACATGGGTACTAACTGCATACATTAGACATTAATGAAATTTCAATCCTTTCTAGAGGAAGCATAAGCCTACCCACCCTGTCTATTCCAATGAAAATCCCCCAAAACATGGCCTTCCATTCTAAAAGCTTCAGATGAAAAAAAAAGTGTGTGTGTATGCATGTGTGATTATCTTAGTCACAGTTTTATTGCTGTGAAGAAATATGATCAAGGGAACTTACAAAAGAAACAAGAAGGCAGACATGGAATTGGTGTAGTAGCTAGAGATAACATTCATTCCACAAGAAAGAGACAGATTTACAGAGAGAGATAAGAGACAGCAGACACATACACACACACACGCAAACACACACAAAGAGAGACAGACAGACAGACAGACAGACAGACAGGGCCTGGCTGCAGTTTTGCAACTTCAAAGCCCAACTTCATTGACACATCTGCTCCAAAAAGAACCTCCTACTAATTCCCAAAACACTTCCTTTAACTAGAGACCTACTGTGTAAATATATGAATATCTCACATACTGTAATTCAAAGTACCACAGGAACCATTCATAGGTTTCATACTCTAGGACATGGAAGTCTTTAAAAGAAAATTATGTGGTTTAAAATAGTGACTTTAATGCAAGCATTCCAACACATGAAAAACAATTTTCTAGTTCAGAGATTGGGGAATCTAGGGAAGGACAGTCTGTTTTACAATAGGAACATATCAATAATGAGAGAAATGTAACCAACATAAAAATATATTTACCAACATACCAAAATTCACATGTAAATACAAAGGTCCATTGAGGGCTGGCATTAGAAAAGCAAACAAAAAACAACAGCAAACAAACAAAAACAACAAAAACCCCCACATACTTTTAGTAACAAGTGTTCAATTGCCACCCTGTCTCTGAAGTTGTGTAGTCCTTTATAGTTAGAGTAGGTATTTACGGAATCTTCCAACCAAATGAATATCTTGATACATAGTTCCTGTAAGTCAATGTTTCCCAAAATAAACCTCCTTGATGAGTTTTTGTTTGTTTGTTTGTTTGTTTGTTTCATTTAAGAAGGTATCTGAATGAAAACTGTATCTCCGAGTTTCTGGATCCAACATTCTCCCTTGTTAGTACCAAACAAACAACTATCAACATTAGAGACAAAACAGGACAACACAAAAAAGAAAGACTAAATATAATTAATCATGATACAGGGGATTCAATCTTTTGCCTCTGATTTAATAACACTCTGGTTTGACATTTTTCCCTCTTGGCATTTTGAAATTTTCTCATATTTCAAGTAAATCTCTCCCATAACATCTATATAATAGAGGAAGGAAAAAAATGATCTTATTATCCATATGGCCACCTTGAGGGCACAGTGCAGCTTGCAGAGCACATGGTGATACTTATGGTGTCAATAACAAAATCTAAATAACACAAGTTCTAATGGCAGTCATGTTTCATCATCATGGATAGTCCCTGGGCTCTTTATAATTTGATCATTCTGCGATGCGCTGCCCTGATTTTCATGAATTAGGACAAAGTCACCCTCAGTCACCATCTGAAGTCTCAGATGTTCCTTCCCATTCAGTATTGAAAATTAAAAAAAAATCTTGGCAACTAAGTCAATTTTCTATTTTATTATGTTGATATAATTATTTGATAATTTGCATATTTTATAGTTAAAAATACTTTATTGCAAATTAATTTATTTTATTTTCCATAAACATATATTTTTGTCACATATTCTGAACTCATTAAACTCACTTAAAAGTCATTCTAGTAAGGTGGCCTCTGCATAGGGTGAAAGAACACATTTCTATTATTTTTATTATTTTCACAATATCTAGAGTTAGTATGCATGCAAATATTATTTTTCTTCCAAAACTGTCACTACCGTTGGTAATATATAAGAGAAAAGTCAAAGGAAGCTCTTTAGAAACAGTCTATTGATTATCTACGTTGATGCCTCTAAGCATTTTCCAAATTATGTGTAGGCAAGACTTTAAAGAAAAGGACTAATATAGCAATATATATTGGCAAAATGATCATATTATGATTAAAAGGAAATTATGTGGTGATAAACTATTAACAAAATAGATTACATTAAACAAGCATTTTAATAATCTGAATGGTTTCTACAGCTGCAATAGGGGTGAGAATCTTCTAAGCAAAACATGAATCATTTCTAAGTTCTGAAGTGGTAGTTTTTGTCTAGCAGACTGCACAGGTTTTCAGTAGCAGGTACTGCATTTTATTTGTGCTATGTTGAACAGTGGCATTTTCCTACCATAATGATAAATCTCTAAAACCAAAAGGATGAACGGATATTTTTCAGAACGATTTTACATTAATAATCTCTTCTAATTGATGAATCTAGAAGTTTCTTAAGTCATTCCTTGAAAAAAAGAAACCACATATACACTAGTCAAAAACAATGAAACATACTAAGAAAAAGACAGAGTTTATGAAACAGAGCATTGCTCTTTCTCAATTTATAAAACCCCAAAATGATTTTAACCTATATGACTGCTACATATTGAGCATGTGGTTCCTGAGCACACATAATTTTATTGAATAAAGATTGTTATTTTTGGTACCTTATAAAGAAAAGATGTTAATATTCTGAATAAGCCTAATTGAAACAAAGATATTAAGGCTAGACTCCAGATCTGATATTTTCTTCATTCTAGTCTTCCAGACTCAAGACAATAACCATACTGGGTTTCATTTACCAAAAATAAATAAATAAATAAACAAACAAACAAACAAACAAACTTCTTTGTCTCTCATGTATTACAGAACACTAGTGGAGTAAATTTTTTATCACCTGAAATCAAGATTCATGATTAAAACCCACTTGGTTTTCAAGATAGAAACTCATTTGGTGTTTGTTTTCTGAGGACTGGAGAAAAGACAATGAGAATGCAGGTAACAAAGGACACTAATCTGTGCAGTAATAAACATACTCAGTAGAGCCCATGATACACGTATCGTATCATTTAAAGAACCAGAAACCTTAAGAAAACGTGATTACTTTCCATTTTTTATTTTTCATTTATTTATTTGGTTTGTTTGTTTGTTTTTAGTAGGCAAGAGTTGACCAGAGAGAAAAGATAGTTATTATTCCTTTTTTGCTTTGGGATCTGAAACTATACAATAACTGATATGTTTTTAGATTTGAGCTCTGTTGTGTCAAACTACTGCTATAGAGACAAGAACAAATGTCTACTCACTCCAGATATGGAACCTATGACAGATTAATGTAAGAATACCACCAAAGTCTAACTTGAAGAACCAGTGAGTTTTATTTGTTATTTATATAAATAGGTAATTGTTATCTGTAGGAGCAGAATGCTGAATAGCTATAATACCAAAAGACCACCCTAACATAGCTGAGAGTAAATGAATGCTAAAATTCCATGGAACCCCTCACAGTTTCCACAAAGCTCAGCAGAGGGGAGTGCCTCCTCTCTAGGAAGATCTTTAAACTGAGCCTCTTTCAAGCAGGTAGTTTCTTTTTCTTCCAAGTTGTTTCTCTAATCTGAACCCTTTTAGGGGGGAAGCTCAGTATACAGAGACTGCCAGTCAGCGGTCCTTATAGCTTATGTATTGTGAGGAGGGTGGGAGCCCATAAATCTGGTCAGGTTCAAGGACATCTTGAAACATGTAAATTGTTTGTTTCTGATGCTCACAAGCTGACCTGAAAGGAGAAATGTCTCACTTTTCTTTAAAACAGTGGTTCTCGACTTGAAAATCATGACACCTTTGGCAAACTTTTATCTATAAAAATATTTATCTTTTGATCCATAACAGTAGCAAAAGAATAGTTATGAAGAAGCAACAAAAATAACTTTATGGGTGGGGGTCACCACAACATGAGGAAATGTATGAAAACATCCCCGCATTATAAAAGTTGAGAACTACTGTTTTATAAAATCTTGTTTTTTCAGGAAGTAGTCTCCTGTGCCAGTGAGTTCTAGGGTCTTTCCCACTTTTGTTTCACCTCTTTTTTTACCATCCTGTATGCAAACATTCTATTATGCTACCTCCTTTTAACATACGGTGTCCCCTTTTTTATCCCACCAAAATGAAATGCTTATTTTCCAAAGAAACTATTACACAACAAACTTTTATATAAGTATAAAGTTTTATCAAAAAAGGGACGGGGATGTATATTTCCCTATTCCTCCCTAAATTGAAAAAAAACCTAGGCATAGTATAAAAAAATTTTTAAACCCTGTAATGATGGAGGAGAAAAGCAAATTGTCACAACTC
Source organism: Pachyuromys duprasi (assembly GCA_028658305.1). Classification (NCBI taxonomy): domain Eukaryota; kingdom Metazoa; phylum Chordata; class Mammalia; order Rodentia; family Muridae; genus Pachyuromys; species Pachyuromys duprasi. The sequence goes on from JAQQSO010005634.1 coordinate 4,864, forward strand.
CAGAATCCAAGAATCACATTATGATGCCTTCTCTGGGTCTTATTTTGTGTACTACGCTTTGGGCATAGTGCTGAGGAAGCAAGCAAGATTCCTGAGACTGGAAATGGATATAGAGACACTGTTCTCACAACAGTCTAAATTCTTTATCTAAGGGCCCTAGAAATATTCCAAGCAAAACTGAAAGATTATTCAGTACTTCACCAAAATATTACCAAAAATAATCAAAACAAAACAAAACCTAGACTACTCATATGAGTGCAGATGGGTTGAATGGAACCGCAGGCTTTTACATATGTCAAAATACAGAAAGGTAGCTCTTTCATCTTCCCAACCTGGTGGCAGGGAATAAGGAGAAATCTGTGGTTTCTCCTGCAGATGGGAATGAATTCTACTCTGTTTGGTTCACTGTGCTAGCAATTTTCATACTCTGTCCTTGTCAGATGATGTCAGAGGGGGTCTATTGAAAAGGAAGGGCTTTGGTTCTTGCTCAGCATTAAAAGTAACCAAGAGAAAATACAATAAAGATGTACTGGCAAACAGTTCATATCTTGAAATAATACCTCACCCTATCAATGAGAACAACCTTCTCCTTTGAACTATTTAATGACTGAGGAATATCAAATAAATTCACGCTCAAGACTGGGATAATCTCTACCTGAATGAAAAAAAATTGTTCTCAAATCAAAGTGAAAAAGCTGACAAAATTATCAGGAAAATATTTTTAAAAAACCATTATACAATATTTCAGGAAGTGATGACGAATATGTTTGAAACTCATGAAAAATATTGAAAAAAGTTAGTCTTTGCAATGAAATACAAGATGTAAAATAAACCAACAAAAGAACAGACATTCATAATAAAGTCACTGACCTACAGATCATAAAAGGTACTATATAATTCAGAAAATAAATAATATATATTGAAAAGTAATAAGCAAAGCATATGGGGCTTATGTAGGTTTAAAATCTTATGATCAGTCTCAAGAATAAAAGATAAAGGACTGGAAGAAAAAACAAGAGCAAAACCAGTTTTCTGACATGAAAAAGGATGAAAACCAGTTGACTCAAAAGCATGGTGGACTCCACATTGAATAAATACAAATAAACCCACTTCAATATAAATCATAGACAATCTTGAGGTATCTAAAGAAAAAAAATTATTCCAAGAGAAGCAGGAAAGAAATTACACCCAACGTAAGTGAGAAAGCCAACACTGATGACAGTGGATTTCATCAGAAACCATATAAGCCAAAAAGTTGCTACAGTAATTTTTCAGGAGCTGACAGAAAAAGGGTGGCCAAATCCAAACTCTAGCAATTAAAGAAATACCAAGATACGTTTAGAGAGTAAAGATCACATAGGTATAAAATTATTAAAAATAAAGGCCTCTTAAAAGAAATAAGAGAACCAATCTCTAATAATCAGGACAAAAGACTAAACAACAGATAGATATATTTAATATAAATATACTACCTGACATTCTGGTTAATATTCTAGACATTGTTGATAGCTGAAACAAAAATAACAGTAATGTCTCATGAATTTTTAAACATATATAATGGAAGTAGAATAAGAAGCTGATCAATAGGGGAAGTTAAATAGTATAATGAAGTTAAGATATTAGCATTCAATTTGTGGTTATAAAATAGCAGACTATAATTTGTCAATGTTTGTAAGACCCAGAACAATGGACACAAAGCTGCATCAACTGAGAAATTCAGACTTATAAATTCAAAGTGAATTATCAAGATATGAGAAAGTACTCTATCACAAGGTAAGGGGAAAAATCAAAGAATAATAACATTACATACAAAAAAAGGAACAAAAATTTGGATATCCTAAGACATGAATGATAGTTACTTAAGAGCTAAAATGGAATTTAAGCATTACTGAAATACATATTCTAGAGAAATTGTTTTACATGTTGTAGATCCATACTTAGATAGTCTTGGGATATTAAACTTGATCTGTCTGGTTCCACTTGATTGTCCTTCAGTGCCAGGAAATCATCAAGAATGAAGACCCTAAATTACTCTGTAGAGCTTATAGCAGCCAGGAGTAGTTAGACTGGCTTGATGTCCAGCTTTGAAACTATGTTGGAGGCTCACATCTTGTGAGGAGAATGTTAGATAGATAAATATATATCGGGGTCCAGGAAGCCATTGGGGAATCAACCCCTTCTTCTTAGCATCTTTATTCTTCAAAAATTAAGATACAAAAGGATCACCCAAGAACTATTTTTGATGAGAATCCTTTTACATCAGAAGAGCTGCATACGCTGATTTTGTTCCCTTTTCCATCCATCTGTCTATACAAAGCCATGAATGCCATTCATTACACCCTATTTTGAAAGATATTCCATTTTTTTAAAATGTTAACAATTCCCTGACATCATGATAATTAGCAATCCAGAAATAAGAGTATCTGGAGATTAGACTCTTGATAAGAAGGACATTTATAAATGTTTATTGAGATCCCGACATTCATTTTGCTCACTGTTCACTATTCTTTTTTCACTAATAGTAGTAAAAAGACCACCAGCCTATGATTTTTAACAGAGGTCCTCTGTTGTTTAATATTTTTGCAAATGCATGGCTGAGTTTTAAAATGATGATAATTTTCAAGGCTGCATTTATATGAGATACTCAGGAAAGGTAAAATTAAAGAAACATGAATAGGTTAGTGCCTCTACTTTAGAAGTTACTTAGGACTAGTGAATTAGTGTCAGTTGGGGGGTAATGACTGAAATTTATATGATTTTTCTTTAGTGTAGTAAAAAGATCTAAAATTGATCGGACTAAAAAAACCCTAAATATGTTTAATTTTTGGCATGTAAATCATATCAATGAAACTATATACTGTCCTGAAGAAATCTCTGAATAGCTTCTCAATTGTAATAGAGTCCATCCTGTTGTAGCCTATCAGTTTCATGCTAGTCTCTCACACATCCAGTGTTAGATTCAGTGTTTCATTTACACCAACATGTCTGTATCTAGCATATCCCAGGTGTTGTAATTAGTCTCTCTGACACAGGTTTCCTCTAGAACTTCTCATCTAGTCTTCAACCATAAGAATTAACATTATGCTTCTCAGGAATATCCCTAGCTTGATAAAACAATTTTCTGTTGTTGTTACTTGTTTATAATCTATCTATCTATTACAATTTATTCACTTTGCATACCAGCTGTGGTCCCTCTCTCTTCTCTTCCAAGTCCCACTCCTCCTCCCTTTTCCCCCTTATGCCCCTCCCCAAGTCCACTGATAGGGGAGGTCCTCTTCCCTGTCTATAATTATTTTAAGGTTAGGAAGCAAAATAATGGGTTACATTATGAGAGTGAAGACAGGTCATCAGACTGTGTTCTCACACTCATTCTCTTCTCCACTTGTCTCCTCCAGGACCCTTTTTGCACTCCAGCTAGTTACCTTCCTTACCCAGGTAGTTCAAGCTAATTATCGGAGTGGTTTCATTGGCATCTCTATTTTCTCCATTTATTTAGATCTATTCATCTCATTATTTGTTCCCTAGTTTATGACTTCAAATACATTTTTAACAAGATTCGGATATATAGCTATTTTAGATCTCATTTCTTTAACAATCACAAAATTAAAATAAACTATTGAATGTGATTAAAAAAACAAACAAATAGATCAGTGAATAAAAAGTGTTAGCACAAGTACACGGTACTTATAGAAGGATACTTATAACATAGGAACTGAGACTATAGAAATATTTTGTCATGTCATTATACAATATTTTATTATCAGATTTATTTATAAATCATAACTGGGTGGCTCTAATCCCATGCTCACAAAAACCTGTGAAAGACATGAATGAGAGAAAAGACTAGTAGGAAGGAAAGAAAATAAGTTTGAAAAAAGAAGAAAGAAGATGCAGAATGGGGATAACCAGACATCAATATTTACACGTAAAAACTTGTCAAAAATAAATTTAATTAAGATTATAAAAATGTTATATATAATTGCTATAATTCAATAAAACTGATAACAGTCTACCTAGAAAAATTGTTAAATATTTAGTTCATTGAACAAAGTAATGCAACTTTGTGATATTTTCATGCAGGCAAAAAAAAAAAACAATTTTCATCATATACCATTTGGAAAACAATGTCAAAACACTGCTAAAACAAAAATTTTTTAAATTCATTGAAGTTTGATAATTTTAGAAAGTGAGAATTAAACTCTAATTGAACATTCATATTATTGTTTTCCTGTTCAATTTCCAACTGATTCACTAATATGATCATTCATTTTTTTAAGTATTGTACGGTTTTATCCATTTCACTCTACTTTTAAATATATTTTTTGAGGCTTCCAGGGGATCTTACACGGAACTGTCTAAATGGTGTATGTTCAAACCCAGGAAACCTCAAACTTGAGATTTAAACTCTCATCTGTTGAAAGGAAGGCTTGGGGAAAAGAAAAAAAAAAAGCTCTCTTCCTGTTTTCATGTCTGCAGTAGGATCATGGGACCCTATCTCAAGGTGTCAGTCACATCAGCTTGTCACTTGCAATTTTTGCCCATGTAAATAGAGCATCACCATCATCCTAGTCCCAGCCAATGAAACGCATTCACCTCCAAAAGCCCTCCATACTGCCTAAGGTTTATAAAGTCCCTGTTCACATGAAATAAAGCACACCATCTATTTCATGGAAGATTGCCTGAGACTGGATGTTTATTCTGGATTGTACACTAGGGAGAGAAGCCCTCCCATTCTTCCCAAAGAAGCCATCCTCAGAGGCTCAGACTTGAGTATTGGTCAGCATGTTATGACCTTATTTATGGGTCATTTCATTCATGGTACTCCATTCTAGCAAGTACTGTAAACCGTTTAACTGTAAACGGTTAAATAACTTATTTAGCTCTCTTGACAAGTTAGAGGATAGCAGGAAATGTTATTTGACTATTTTAACCATAGTTCAGGCCAGGCCACATTGGAAGTGTAGCTTGGCAAACCATGCTTTCTTTGTGTGTGTGTGTGTGTGTGTGTGTGTGTGTGTGTGTGTGTGTGTGTGCTCGTGCTTTGGGGGTTGTAGAGGGTTTTTGTTTCTTTTTGTTTTGATACTTGTAGTCTTATTAATTATTTGTTTCTTTTGTCTTTTTAGAGAGAGCAAGTGGGGGGTCATTGACTGGGTAGGAGTATCAGGAGGACTGAAGAGGAGTTGTGGGAAGAAAAAATATAAACATATATTGTACAAACAAGTTTAGACAAAAATTGGACTTTTCATTTCACATCAAATAAATGTGTATCCTTTCATTATCGTTCTGACATTCCACAAATACTTATAAAACAGGTTTTCTATAGCACTTATGCTCTTAGGACTGAGAATTATTGTGAACATTTGCTCTCTTCACTTTTTACCATGGTACAGAATGATATGGATTCAGAAGTCAACATGCAAAGAAAATATTGTTTCAAATGCTTAATAGATATTTTCTCTTATCTTCATCACAGCCAGAGTGGCTTTTTAGACTTTTGTTTGTTTAGCAGAGATTATAAAATTTAAGGCTAGATGTCACCGATGAGAAAACACAACATTCTAAATCAATTTCTTAAAGATAAAGAAAGAGGCAAAAATAAAAATACATATGAGATATGGAACCATAAAAAGAATTATGCAAAAAGACAGGCTGCCCTCTGCAAAGTCCCTGAACAGAAGAGTATCAAGGAATGGATTCATTTTGGTTTGGTTGATCTGTATTTTACCCTCACCCTAAGTTTCCCATCAAGATGCATACTTGCCCAAAACAGAGTTATTGTTCACATCATGTAATTTATTTCAATATGGTCACCATGATTGCATCAAAGATAAAATTGCAGTATATATTTTATGTATCTAGAATTGAGGAATGGGTGTACAAATTTGAGAGCAATCAGCAATTAAAATGTTAATTTCTATATGTACTAATTTATATCTTTCTTAAACTAATAAGTAATAATGTCAAACCAAGGGCCACAAAATATAAAGGCATTTGGAAAAAAAAATAGTCCGAAGGGGCAGATAAATTTCAGTGGGGGCTTGGAAAGGAGATTATATCTTATTGTTGTATATATGACAAAAAAAATCATAAGTAGATATCCATACAAAGAAACTTACAATGGAACAAAAAGAATGTCAGCAATGAAAAAAGGTATTTTAAAAATGTGGGACTCCCGTATTTATGAATGAACGCATCTATGGCTCTTTTTAATACAGAAACAGAGAGCAGGGCATACTTGAAAGCAGGCAAGGAAGCAAACAGACAAAAAAAAAAAAAGAAAGAAAATGAATGCAGAGAGCTTGGTACATATTATCTTCTGATAACAGTTGTTTATGTAAAAATGGTCTCCTAATTTACATAAACAATTAAAGATAATGAGCGGTAAAGGAAATTCACAGACATTAGAAGTGAGAAAATGTAAAATTTTCATGAGCTTCACAAAATGAATTTATCTAGACATTGTAGTCCAATTTAAAGTCCTATTACATTTGAGTATCTTGGTCATAAAGCTATGGTGAGACTTCTTAGGAAGACTCAAGCTTAGAAAGGGTATGGGTATATGTGAGAGGGTAGAGACAAGCTGTGGCTTCTTTTTTGGTAAAGTGAGGTATCCCAAAAGCAGAAAGAAACATATGGTATATACTCACTTATATAAACCTATAGGATAGGAAGTTCAAGCTGAAATCTACACACCTAGAGAGGATATACAAGAAGGAGGACCTAGATTGGTATGATCAATGCTTGTTTGAATGGACAAATGGGATGGACATTGAGTGGAGGAGAAAACAAGCAACAGAACAGGAGGGGGGGGGAATCAATGTAGCGATGTATCAATTTATCAGAGCAGATATTAAGACTCGAGATCAAGCCTCTGACAGAGGGCGAGAAGTAATGATAGATCTGGGGGAGGTTGTTGAGACTTGGGGAGAACAAGAGCTCCACAAAGACCAAACTGAGCAGGGCACAGGGGTCTTGTATGAGACGGTTTCTACAATCAAGGACCATGTGTGGATGTGGCCTGGAACCCCTGCACAG
>JAQQSO010005635.1:0-11897 GCA_028658305.1 Pachyuromys duprasi
ATGTCAGCACATGTTAAGATCTAGGATGATAACTTGATGTATAAATAAAGGTAAATGTGTATGTGATGAAACAAAATATACTTGTGCCCCACTTGGTTCACCTCAAATCAAGGAAGACCTCTAGCTAAGTTTCTCTGGCTTCCAGTGCTGGTGTGCTTTCTTTTCTCCTTGCATGGGCTTTGAGTCACTGACACCTGGAATGAGTTGAATGATGTGCCGTCAGTTTCTGGCACAGGACAGGCTTTCAGCAGAAGTTCAGGGATTTATTACCCAATTAACCAGTTTCCTCTCAAAGACTTTTAGGGAAAGAGGGGGAGTGTGTTTGGTTCTTTCTGGTCTTCAAAGCAGTCTTGATCCTTTAAGGATAATCTTGTTTCTGAGGCTCTTCAAGTCCTCAATTACCTTTCTTCCTGGCTTCCCAAAAATATATAGATGTTACATATTAAAACCTGAATACACTGGTTTTCTGTACTCCTTTTCACATACATTCCAAATACTATAAACATACCTATATTTGTGCATATAGATGTGAACTGTAGGAGACTGAAGATGTAATTTATAAAACATAAATCTATACAAATACATAATTTTGTAAACTCAAAATAATCATAGAATATATCCCTGTGAAAATCAACCAATAAAATTCTTTAACGTTTCCATGTTTGAAGGCTTGTTATTTTTGATGGGTTAGTACTGACATGATGCAAATGAGTTTCTAAATAGTGTAGGATTCACCAGGAAGTTACAAGTAGTCAATTTTTCCTCTAACCCTTAATGGACTTTGATTTTTATGTTTCTACAGCTTGAACATGAAATACTTCAATTCATGTTCTTGTTGCTTTCACTTTATAGAATAAACAGTAAAAAATTAGGAGAACTGCACAATCTCTCTCACAGGTGCTCCCTCTATTTCTGGATTATAGTTCATTCCAGATATAGTCAAGCTGACAACCAAGAATAGCCATCACACTACTTACTGCACAGCACCCAATATTACTAGAGAATCCACCATGCTGACCAGCCTTTCATTACACTTAAGAACATACAGGTACCTTTCTGCTTCCTGGTACCACATTCAGGATGATCTTTTCTAGTTACATCCATTTGCTTGCAAACTTCATGATTTACTTGTTTTGAATTGCTGAGTAGTATTCCATTGTGTAAATGTACCACAATTTCTGTATCCATTCCTCAGCTGAAGGACATCTAGGTTGTTTCTGGATTCTGGCTGTTATGAATAAAGCTGCTATGAGCATGGTTGAGCAACTGTCCTTGTATGGTTGAGAAGCTCTCAGATATCACATGGTATATACTCACACATGGATATTAGCCATATAATATAGGATAAACATACTAACATATACAGTCCTAAAAACACAAGGAGGACCCTAGGGAAGATGCTTAATCCTCATTCAGAAGGGCAAACCTGACAGACCTCAGAGGTAGGAGAAGGCAGGGAACAGGGCAGGAGCCTTCCACAGAGAGCCTCTGAAAGACTCTACCAAGCAGGGGCTCAAAGCAGATGCTGAGACTCAGAGCCAAACTTTGGGCAGAGTGCAGTGAATCTTAGAGAAGAAGGGGGAGATAGAAAGACCTGGAGGGGACAGGAGCTCCACAAGAAGAGCAACAGAGCCAAAAAATATCTGGGCATAGGGCATCCTGCAGAGACTACTGAATGAATCTACAAAGGACCATGCACGGAGAGGACACACACCCCTGCTCATTCTCCTGCTCATATGTAGTCCATGGGCAGCTCAGTTGCTGTCAGGATTCCCTAGTATGGGGAGCAGGGGCAGTCACTGCATGAACTTAGTTGCCTCGTCTTTGATCATCTCTCCCTGGCGAAGTGGCCTTACTGGGCCACAGAAGAAGACTATGTAGACAGTCTTGGTAAGACCTGATAGGCTAGGGTCAGGTCAGGCAGTAGGGGAAGAGGGTTTCCTCAATTATTGGACTAGGGGAAGGACATATAAAGAGGAAGAGGAGGGAGGGTGGGTCAGAGAGGAGATGAGGGAGGGGGCTCCAGCCTGGATACAAAATGAATAAATTGTAATAATAATAATAGGGGAAAAGAACTTCTGCCCTGAACGGCTTCTCAATGCACCTTACCCCTTCCATTCTTAGCAGGGTTTTGCTCTTTTTGCATTCTTTCCATTACTTTTCCTACAATTGCTCCTTGACTTTGAATTCAGATGATCTTTCTCTCTCTCTCTCTCTCTCTCTCTCTCTCTATATATATATATATATATATATATATATATATATACATACATACATATATATACACACATATATATATATTTTTTAAGAAGACAGAATCTCCGGGACTGGGGTGGGATGATGGCTCAGTTGGCAGTGTGCTTTTTGTGCTTTTGAGGACAAACATCAGTGCATATCTGTAACAGAATCAGTGCTGAGGCAGGGTCAGGGACTAGCAACCCCCAGAGCTCACTAACCAGCCATTCTACCTGAACTGGGGAGCTCCACTTCAATGAGAGATGATGTCTCAAAAATTTAAGGCAGGGAACAACTGAAGAGGGTAGTAGACCCTGATTTCTGGTCTCCATCTACATAAACATAGCATAGCCACATGTACCCACATATACACGTATCCCTGTGAGGAGACATACAGACAGGCACACACAGGAATAAAATGATCTTGATATTTCTTAGATTCTCACTATTGACTCTGCAAATCTTTTCAGGCTTAACTGTCTACCTTCTACGTGTGTGGTGTCTCCACACAGTCCGTCTTTCTACTTCCTGACCTACATACACTGCTGTGCTCTAGGACTCAGTCTTCAGAACTTTTCATTCCATCTCTTCCCTCTTTCTCTTTGTTCCCACAGTTTGTTGTTTGCTTCATTCATTCATTTTATTTTACTTTGACCTCCCAAATTTATATCTCCTTTTCTGTCCTTTGATGCTCACCTTAGCTCACTATTCGGCACCTCTGTTTTTTTTCTTTCTGTTTTGTGTGTGTGTGTGTGTGTGTGTGTGTGTGTGTGTGATTTAGGATTTAAATTTTAATTATATTCTTTTTTAGGAGGCAGGGGACAAATGAGTCTTTTAATAGAATGAAAACAAAAAAACAAAACCTTACTCCAACTTACTGTGTTTAACAACACAGTTTTCCGGTTCCAGACAGCTTTGAGTTTCAGTTCTTTGCCTTGGGAGGCGGCCTGTACACACCTACAACCACCGCGTGGTTCTTGTTCGTAGGGCTCTAATGTCAACTGTCCCTGGGGCTTCACGCTCTCCTGCTGCATCTTCTTCACTTCAGATGCAAACACAGCTTCTGCTGAGGCCTTAGAGTCAATGCAGTTGGCCTCCTTAACGGAAATCACGAAGTGTCCTCCATTCCGTAGGAAGGTGTGGGCATTCAAAGCTACAATCCAGCTTTGGTCTGGCTGGGCTACATCAGCGGAGATCACATCCACCATCGCAATAAGCATGCGGTACTCGTGTGGGTGCTGGGTGCCGAGCATCGTCAATCACAGGGATGATGTTGGTCCTCTTCTTGGTCATATTGATGAGGTCACGGCCAGATCGGTGGGAGAACTCAACTGCACAGACCAGACCATCCGGGCCGACGATATCAGATACGTGGGAGATGGTGGTGCCCACCAGGGTAGAGCACCTTAGCACCCTGCCTTGGTGTGGATCTGGTCTACGCTGCCCAGGATTGCTGTGGCCAGCTTGGAGCAGAAGGATTCCAGGCCCGGTACTCAATCTTGTTATCTCCCTCTGAAACGCAGACTCTCTTCTCTCTATACACATACTCTCCAGGGACCAGATTCTTTGTGACAAGGGCATCCTCCTTTCCTCGACAGATAAAGATGCCTTCATGCTAGTCTCGTTCCACCATCACTTTCTTCCCGGACCGGTTGCCTCTTTTGCCTCCCAGGCCACCACCTCGACCCTGGCTGTCCCCCGACTGGAAACCTCCACCTCGTCCGCCTCCTCCTTCTCTGTCTCCTCCTCTACCGCCTCTGTCCCCAAAGCTTCTTCTGCCACCAAAGCCACCACCACGGGGGCTTCATTACTGCGTTCTAATCGCGCGGCTCCAACAATCTGAGGCGTCCCCAACAACACGAATCTCGGGCTGTCACACGTAGAAAGGAACACATCTAATTATTCTCTTCATCATATACATTTCAATTTTCAGCATAGTGTCTAGGCTTCAGAGCAGACAGATAATACCAGAAGAAATAATAATAATACAATATAGAAAGATAAAAACAATTTTACCTCTCCCTCAGTGATAATGAAATGATATCGTGTTTTTCCAGTATTATAATTTCTTAAATTTATTTTTTATTTATTACAATTTATTCACTGTGTATCCCAGCTGTAGCCCTTTCCCTCATTCCCTCCCAATCCTGCCCTCCCTCCCTCTTCTCCTCCCATACTGCTTCCCTAGTCCACTGATAGGGGAGGTCCTCCTCCCCTTCCCTCTGACCCTAGACTATCAGGTCTCATCAGGACTGACTGCATTGTCTTTCTCTGTGGCCTGGTAAAGCTGCTTCCCCCTCTGGGGAAGGTGATCAAAGAGCCAGCCACTGAGTTCATGTCAGAGACAATCCCTGTTCCCATTAGTAGGGAACCCACTTTGTGGCTGAGCTTAAGCTTAGTCAACCTTTTAATTTTAATATCAACAAAAAGAATTTTTAAGGTACCCAACAACTTTAACATGTTGTAAATGGTACCGGTACACACCCAGTTAGTTAAACACTTTGGTTGATATATTTTCCTTGCTCTTCCCATCCAATCAGCCGATTATTATTGACTCTACCAACTGGATATTTTCCTAAACTCCTTTACCTCTCTCTGATCTCCATCATGATGAGCTCTTTCCTGGCCCAATTTACAAAGTTCCTAAAAAAAAAACATTCCACCTTCATTACATAGCTTTCTAATATTGAGATTGTACTTGTCAACAGAGACCTCTTCATAGATCATGTAACTTACGGCCCTGTTTCCTGCCAACACAGTCTGACTTTCCATAGAGCTGTCTCTTGCTGCCTGTTAGCATGCTTGGCTTGATACACATCCATTGTTTTCTTTTGGTTCAGTAATTTTCAGCCCCAGTATATATATTTATAAGTTTGTTCTTTGACAATCTCACACATATAAAGACTGTGTTCTGGTTTTTTCTATCCCCATTCTCCTTTTGCTCTCTTCCACCTTATTAACTCCTCTCCTTCCTGCCTTTCCTTCCCCCAGATTCATGACTTTTAGTTTAATTTGGTGACCTTTGTAGTTTACCTTGGGCCAACTGTGTGGCCATTGGGTTGGGATTATCCACTGGAGTTTGCTTGAGTTGGCAGTGGGTCCAAGATGGAAAGCAATGTCTTCCTCCTTTCCCTGAACCTATCAGTAATAAATAGTTCATCAGTAATGGGTAGGGCCTTAGTGTCTTTCTAAATTATGTCTAGCTAGCTGGTCATGGGCTTAACCTAGTGCCATTCTTAGCTTTGACTATAAAATTCTCTCTAGTGAACTGCAGTGGCTACACAAGTTTCTGAGATGATTAAGTGCTCATCTTCAAAGAAAACACACTTCCCTTTCTAAGCTCAGAGAACTTACAGAAGAAGGAATGATAAAATGCAAAGCCTGGAGATACCTAAAAGGTCTATAGAATTCCATCTCACAAGCAATATACTGCTAATATAGTCATGAAATCCTTCTGGACACCACTCCCTGCCACCGTCTCTGTCTCTTATTTCACTAATGCAACAAGTTTATCTCCATAGCAGGAACCTTTGCACTGTTCTTCCTTCAAATTGAAATAACTCTTTTAAATCTTCTTGTGAGTGTCCTAGAATCTTCAGCACAGAGAATTGATTTCTGCCCAATGAGGTCTTTCCTGAACACTCAGATTTCATCAGCCTTCCTAGGGGTTATCCAGTTGATCTTTCTTCAAACATTCTTGCTGTACTTTTTATTTCATTTCTTTCATACTCCTTTCTCCTGCTGAGAATGCAATCATCTTGAGAGCAGAACCCTGGAATGTTGAGTCCCTAGTGACTAGGCCCATGTATGACATGTGGTCCTTATTGTTGAACCAACAAATGTTTGGAATGGAACATTCCCAATGGAGGATGAGAACAAATGTTAATTCTTTGTTCTGTTTTTGTGATAACACTGAATGTAGGTAAATGATGCCTTCCTTCAAACCTTGTATCTGGCCACCAAGGACTTGAGTACTATAAAACACTGGTTTTAAGGAATGGGAAGCATTATACTAAGGTTACAAAGAAGGGTTTCTTATTTGTACTGAGTTGTTCTGTGCATGTCTTTTGTTAGGCTATTATGACAATTTTTACGATTACCCAATTTTTCCCATGCACACACTGTTGATAATAACCTCTGCCTCTTTGCAAATGTGACTTGTAGAAAGAAAATATTGTGTGTTGGGTAGCCTTTTCTGAATGTGATAAGCTGGAGTCATCCGGGAAGAGGAAATTTCAGTTGAGAAAATGCCTCCATCACATTTTCCTGTAGGCAACTTGTGAGACTGTGAGTAGTAACACGAAAGGGCCCTCCTTATTGTCAGTGGTGTCGCCTTTGGGCAGATATCCCTGGGTTGTATACAAAAGCAAACTGAGCAAGCCATCGGATATATGCCAGTAAACAGCATACTTTCATGAACTCTGCTTCAGTTCCTGCATCCAGGTCTCTGCCTTGAGTTGCTGCCCTGAATTCCCTTCATGATGGTTTGTAACCTGCAAGATAAAATGACCGGTTTCCTTCCCAAGTTGATTTTGGTCATTGTCTTTTTCACAGAAGAGTAGGGCACACTGCCAATATAATGCAGATATTAATATTCTATGTGGCTTCTGATTTTTACTAGACTGAGGATTAGTAAAACCATGTATCATTCATACATTTATTAATGTCTTCAACAAATACATACAAAGCACACTTATGTGTCACTGTGTCTGAAAATGTGTAATGGATTAAAATACTATGATATTTTTCTTTGATTAATGGCACTAAAGAAAATATAAGTATAGCCAAGATCATAATACCAGAAACACCATAATTTCAAGTAAACATTATATATGGCAACCCAGAAGCATGTAACTTCTTCTTTTTAAAATTCTACTTGAAAGGGTTGAGTTGGTAATTGACTATATGATTTTAAGTCTTTTATCCATCTATTCAGTTATAGAAAATATACTCTCCAAAAGCAAAACATTACTAGTAAGTTGGGAAATATATATAAAAAAATAATAATTCTGGCTGGTCCTAGAGCTTAAAGTATAATCAGTGACTGTTTAAAGAAGATCAAACATGCCCAGAGAAAAGAAAAACACAGTGAAAACAGATGCATAGCACACTACAGGGAACTAGTTAATAACTGAACTATGAAACAGTACATTATGAAGATGAGTATCTACACTGAAGAGAACATATTCATTATTTTAATTTTATCGTTAGCTTCCCTTCTCTGATCTTCTTCCGTTGAAAGACTGTCAGTTGAGGTGAACTCCCTTTTAACCATAGTAATCCAAGAGAGAGACTCCTGGCATTTTTTCAAATTTTTCATGCATGTTGCATGGAATTTGCTCTTAAAAGGAATTCTACCATACAACAGCATGCTGCAAATTGTTCTGCTATTACTTTTTGTGGAAATAAATATAATTAAACTTTATGACTTAATAATTTACATCAGTTAAATGTAAAATTAAGCTTCTGCTTCTCGCAACTCTTAGTGGTGCTCATTATGATGTGAGCAGGACCAACTGTAGTGTTTTAATTATCTACATCAGTGAAGTGCTTTAGGGTGAAAGATGTTAAGTTTGTGACCATTCTGTAAAGAGAGATTCATGAAATCATGTGTGTATGTGCGTGTATGTGCTATAGGAATATATTCAGTATGAAATAACTCTGAAGGTTGAACATTTGTTAGCTGTGCCTCAAGAATTCCAAAGTGAAAATGATTTCTCTCTAGTGTGCGTTTGAGGTATTTTGTATTTAAAGACTGGTATCCATAAAAACGTACTAGTGAAACACTGGAGAGTCAGTCATCATTGAGAATATTTTACTAAGGTTGTTGCTCATTAATTAACTTATTTACTTTATATCCTAATCAGAGCTTCCTCTCACTCATCTCCTCCCAGTCCTCCCTCTGACCTTCCCTCTACCTATGCCCTCCTCCCTTTCTTCTCAGAAAAGGGGAGACCTACTATGGATATCATCCCTTGGCATAACAAGTTGTAGTAGGACTGGGTATGTCTTCTATTGAGGCTTGACAAGGCTGTCCAATTAGGGGAAAGGGATCTAAAGGCTGGGCAACAGAGTCAGAGACAGCTCCTGCTCCTGCTGTTAGAGGGCCCACATGAGCACCAAGCTGCACACTTGTTACATATATGTAGGGAGCCTAGGTCCATCCCATGCATGCTCTGTGGTTGATGGTTCAGTTTTTGAGACCCTAGGGGCCCAGGTTAGTTGATTCTGTAAGTATTTGGGGTGTCCTTGACCTCTCTGGCTCTTTCAATTCTTCCTCCCCCTCTTTGACAAGATTCTCTGGGCTCTGCCTAATGTTTTGCTATGGGTCTCTGTATCTGTTTTCATCAGCTTCTAGGTGAAAGCCAGTCAGACGACAGCTCTGCTAGCCTCCCATCTGTCAGGGATGGATTCTCTCTCTCTCATGACATGGGACTCAAGGTGGGCCAATCGTTGGCTGGACATTCCCTCAGTTTATGCTCCTTCTTTATCCCTGTACCTCTTACAGGCAGGAAAACTTTTGGATTGAAGGGTTTTTTTTGTTTGTTTGTTTGTTTTGTCTTGTTTTGTTTTGGCCTGGGTTACTATCCACATTCCTTCTGCATTTGAAATGTTGTCTGGTTACAAGAGGTGACTTTTTCATGTTCCATATCCCCTATTGCTAGGAGTCTTGGCAGTTTCCATTGTTCCCTATTTCCATTTGTCCCAGAGATACACGAGTATGCCTCCCCCCAACTGATTCCAGTTCTTTCTCCCAGGTTGTTGATTCTTGATTGTGGCAAGTTTTTTTTTAATATCCAGAAACTGCAAACTTCCTAGATATCTCTCAACCCAAGAATGAGTATATATTCAATGGAATACTACTCAGCTATTAGAAACAAGGAAATCATGCAATTTGCAGGCAGAAAAATAGAACTAGAAAAGATCATCCTTACTGTGGTAAGTCAGACCTAGAAAGACACACATGGATGTGCAGGAATAAAGATTGAGCAAAGAAAGAGGGACTGGCCAACCCATCACTGCCCTAACATGAGACCTACCCCATAAAAGAAAGCCAACAGCAACACCTGACATTAATGAAGAGCAACAGTATCAACTAATCTAGGTCCATAGGGGCTTAAAGAAACTGAAGCACCTGCCAAAGCACATGTAAGGAATGGACCTAAGTTCAGGACACATTTGTAACTGATGTGCGGCTTAATCTTCATGTAGGTTCCCTAGCAACAGGGGGATCGCAGGACATATTTGACATAGACTCAATTGTCTGCTTTCAGATCACTTTCTCTTAGCTGGGCTGCCTTGCCTGGCCTCAACAGAAGAGGATGTAGTAAGTCCTAATGAGACTTAATGGGCCTGAGTGGATTTGTGAAGGGTAAGGTGGGTGGCTCCCCTTTTCTGAGGAGAAGGGCGGGGGAGGAAGAAGGTGGAAAAGTGGGACCTGAAGGAGTGTAGGGAGGGAGCTGTGATCAGGATGTAAGAAAAATAAATGAATACATTTATTTAAAAAAGAAAGAAAGAGAGAGAGAAAGAAGAAAGAAAAGAGAAGAAAAGAAGGAAGGAAGGAAGAAAGAAAGAAAGAAAGAAAGAAAGAAAGAAAGAAAGAAAGAAAGAAAGAAAGAAAGAAAGAAAGAAAAAACGAACGAAAGAAAGGAAAAGAACAAATGGTTTCCCTGACAGACGCCTCATGCCTGAGAAGGTGATCAGACCTTTGGTGACATCTAGTGGTGAAGTGCAGAGTTGCTTAAGCACATTTTCCAAAGCTTTGACGAGTGCAGTTGGTCCCTAACAGGGAAATTTAATAAATGTATATTCTTCACCAAAATACCTTCAAAATGGTTAAGAATAAACTGAAAAATAAAAATATCAGCAGTTACATTTACCAAGTGTGTTGCCTACTTGTTTAGAACAAGTTTTTTTATAAATGTTTCTATCCAGGTGCTTGGCTTGCCGCAATCTACATGTGAGAATCTTTGTTCTGCTATGGTCTTTCAAGTGGATTTGATTTAATTGGCTCACAGTGAATAGTGTTTCCCATATCCCTGCATTGTGCTAGTCTCCATATTTTCTTATTTGACATTAGCAAGTAACCATTTCTATACAATTAATGACAGAGAATTATCTTGCTCTAACTCTTCATTTAACATTTGTTTTTACATAAAACCATTTGACCACAAAATAAAATAGGATAAAAATATTTTAATACTACTATCCTGCAAAGAACAAATTATCGTTATTTTTAACAAATGTACTCGATTAGCCCTGTGATCAAATTTCAGTGCAGAAAGACCATGTTGACGATGCCCAGAGCCTGTCTTTAAAGCTCATGTGCTAACAGAAATCAGAAGAGACTGTGAAACTTTGTTGAATCCCAAGATTATTTTCAGAAAGAAATACTGACTTCATAAATGCTAATCTATTTTATTTCTCTATGACCCTCCTATTTACTCCTTGAAGTAAAATTCTGCCAAGGAGCTGGGGATAGGGAGAGGTCGCAGCGTCATCTGAAAGTTATGTGGACATTACAAGTGGAGCTGGACTATTAATAATTAGCCAGTTAATTTAATCACTTTAGGTGTTTAAATACAAACTCAACATTTCATAGGATCATCTGCCTACATGAGTATGGCTGTGTTGATTAAATTAAAGGTTTAGCTTCCACTTTGCCATGCTGAGTTTATCCTGCAAAATGACATATAGCAAAGGCTATGAGATGATGTGAAATATTGTAGTCTCTTGAGATACAAATAGTTCCTTTGTGCTAGATAAACCCCGCTGCATTAATCATACTGTACAAGCAGACACCAATTTGAAATGCAAGATCAAAAATGTACACTAAATTATATTTATTCCAAAGTCTTCTAAGCTCCTATGTATAACAATTTGCATTTGCACTTTAAATAATTGTTGCAGAACCTTTTATTATGTAATGGCATATTTAACTCTGGTTTAGTTACTTTCTGCAGAAGTTTTATACTTAAGACTAGTTTGTGTGCCTCTCTTGTTCAGGACTTTTCTTCCCATAGAGGTTGTCACAGACTTTTAGTATGGCTGACATTTATTTATAGAGCAAGTGGCTATAACTCTGTACATTTTGATTGTCCAATACACTTAATGACACTTAGATCTTCTAACACCAAGTCTAAGTGTCTGTCTTTTAGATTTTGCTCTTTCTAAAGTTATCATCACCATCATTACTATTTACAATATATTCACTTTGTTTCCCAGTTGTAGCCTCATCTCCTACTGGTCCCACTATCCCACCTCTTCCTCCCCTATCCCTCTTCCCAAGTCCACTAATAAGGGAAGTCCTCCTCTCCTACTGTCTGACTCTAGTCTGTCAGGTCCCATCAGGACTGCCTGGATCCTCTTTCTCTGTGTGCTGGCTAGGCCGCCCCACGAGGGGGGAAGAAATCAAGGAATTTACAATTAATTATCTTTTAAGTATGTTGATCTTAGGTGGAAAATGCAGGGGATTCCTGAAAACTCTGCGAAGGTTGTTCGTATTCTGAGAAAAGTTTACTTCCTGCATTTTTCTTTTGGTGGTGGTCGTTTATTTTATTTTATTTCTTTTTGAGCGTCAGTATTTTATTAATTAGCAGAAAGACCCTGACTCAGGAGGAAAATCAAAAGTAATTTATCAACAGAACAGGTGACAAATCTGG
>JAQQSO010005636.1:0-11896 GCA_028658305.1 Pachyuromys duprasi
TGTGTGTGTGTGTGTGTGTGTGTAGAGGGGAAGACAGAGACAGAGAGGGAGGAGAGAGAGATCTAGATAGCATAGGAGGAAAGGGCTGTGCCCAGGTTGCATGTTCTGCCAACCCAGGCTGTTATTTCAGGGCTCACATAAGACAGGTGAAGGACCATATTTTGGTTCACAAGAGTGACTAGTGGCCCATGCCAAGGATACTGAGCTGAAAGCAAACCTGAGGCCAGGAGGAGGGATCTGTTGCTCACTTGGGAAAGAGCAAGAAGGAAGATGGTGAAGGAGCAAGCACAGAAGAGGAGGAGGAGGAAGAAGGAGTGGTGTGGGAGCCACGAAGCTGTTGAGAGTGGGTGGGCTCTGGGGACTCACTGGCCAGGGAAGGAAGGCTTGCTCAGATGCAGGGTGATTCCTCCATTCTGGGTTGTGTGTCCTTTTGGGGGGTGGTTGTTCTCTCACCTAAAGAATGATGGAAACAGAATGAGTGGTGGAGAGATGCTTAACAATTCAATGCACCAATCAGCTGTCCAGTGTCAAGTGAAAAGCACCAAAATCAAACTCTACGAGCCTGCTTTAATTTGGGCTTGATTCCTAATATTTGTATTTATGGTTCTAAAAGACCAAATAAACCCAGAGGGCTGCCTATCAGTTGGATTCCCAGAGGCCTATCCAATCCCCAGGAGATGCTGATAACCTGGACATTACAGATCGTAACTGCTAGAAATAGTGACAGAAGCAGCTGAAGGCTTAGCAAATACTCCAGTTTTTTCTTTGGGGGGGGGGAGGCTGGCTAGAACCCCATGTCTGTTTTTGTACCTGTCCCAGGAACACAACCCTCTTATTGTAGAAGTCTTCAGTAATGATGTTTGTGCCACCATCAAAAGACAAAGGGATCGTGTCTAAGTGTGTCCATGTAGCCTGCATTGCTGCCTGAGAGTGGAAACTCAACTCGTCTTTTTGCTTTTGTTTTGCCATGCTTGTGTGTGCTGGTGTGATGCCTGTGTTTGAGAGAAGGCTGACTGAAGCCAGAAAGCACCTGCGTTCTCTCTCGCTTGCTCGCTTCCTGCCAGCCTCCCTTCTCATTCTTCCCATTGGGTGAACCACTGCGTACAGGTTAGTTTCATGCCAACGTGACACGAGCGAGGGTCATTGGAAAGAAGGGAACCTCAGCTGAGGTAATGCCTTCATGAGATCCAGCTGTAACCCATCTTCTTAACTCGTGATTGATGGGGAAGGGTGGTGCCAGCCCTGGGCTGGTGGTCCTGGTTCTTGTAGAACACAGGCTTAGTAGCCAGTGAGCAGCACCTCACATGTTCTCCCCATCAGCTCCTGACTCCAGGTTCCTGCCCTGTCTGAGTTGCAGCCCTGACTTCCCCCAGTGATAGGTGTTATCTGGAAGTGTAATCCAAACAAATCCTTTCTTCCCCAGCTTACATGTGGTCATGGTGTTCCAGCACATTGAGGAACACTAACTAGCAAGGAACTTGGCACCAAGATAGTGGGGTAGTGCTATGACAGACCTGCCCATCTTGTTTTGGGGAGGGTTGTCGAAGGACTTTGGAACTCTGGGTGAGAAAAGTCATTGAGTGTAGAGAGCTTGATGATCTGTTCTGTGCGATCCGGGACCTGGGAAGATAAGGATATTGAAAGCAGTGCTGACAGTAGAGACCTGACTTGTGAAGTTCCAGAGGGAAGTTTGAGAGTCGCTTAAGGACCCCATCAGGGCTGTCTGATACTTTGCATTGAGAATCTGTGTGGTTCTGGTTAGCTGGGACTGAAGAATCAGCTATGGCTAACAAGAGACCAGAACCACTGAAGTAAAATCTTTGCCTTGCTGGGACAGTGGATGCTGGTTGGGGGAGGGGCTGAAGAATCAGCTGTAATTAATTGATCAGTATCATTGAGGTTAAGCCTTGAGGGAAATGTTTGTTCAGAGTCCGCATGAACAAGCTGTGTTCTGTAGGTGGCCAAGGTTGTCGCGCCTGCTGGCAGCTGAACTTGATGATGTAAGAGTTGCCCAGTGCTGCTGGGTTTTGAAGCCATGAAGGGCCCCGTGTGGCAGCGCCAGAGTCCTGAAGAGAGCCTAGCAGAGGCCACTGGTGAAACAGCAGACCAACTGCAGCAGAAAATCCCTGCAATTGTGGAGATGAACAACCACGGAAGCAGAGGTGGTGGAGGGAAGCCAGATGGAGCCTAGAAGAAAAGCCAAGTGTGGGTAGAGGGCAGAGAAGAGAAGGCACACAAGCCCCTGGAGATGGTGAATGGCTCCCAGATATTGATCGTTGAGTTATTTACACTGCTGGTGTTTGGTTTTGCTTGGTTCAGATTGTGACTGTGCCCTTGTTCTTCCTTCTTGAGGCAACTTAGTATTTAACTTAATTTTGATTTTAATAGGATCCCACAGTTGAAAGACTTTGAATTGTAAAAGACTTTACATTTTTTAATAATGATAATTTTAAATATTTAAAAAATTAAAAATAATAATTTTTTAAGGTTGATTTTTTTGTGTTTGAATTTAAAAGACTTTGGGACTTACAAAATTTGGAAGGCTTATATATTTTTATTTCTTTTTAAAAAATTCTTCTCTCATACATTGCATCCTGGCCGAATTCTTCCTTTCCCTCCATTCTTTTACAGTCTCCCCCCTCCCTACCCTCTCCACCAGATCTGTTGTCCCTCTGTTTCCCTTCAGAAAAAAGCAGAGCTCTAATGATGATCAACTGATCATGGCATAACAAGATAACAATAAGAGTGGGCACAAACCGGCATAGGAGGGCTGGGCAAGGGAACCCAGTAGGAGGAAAAGAGTCTCGCAAGCACTAATGTTGATATTAATGTATGATTTTGGTGAAGAACAATGATATATTGCGTGTCAAGTTGAGAAGGGTTCAGTTGTACAGCATAGTCTATGCCAACTTGACACAAGCTGGAGTCATCGGAAAGGAGGGACCTCAACTGAGAAAATGCCTCCATAAGTTCTGGCTGCAAGGCATTTTCTTACTTAGTGACTGATAGGGGAGGGCCCAGCTCTTTGTGGGTGGGGCTGTCCCTGGGCAGGTGGTCCAGGGTTCTCTAAGAAGGCAGGCTGAGCAAGCCACCGGAAGCAGGCCTGTAAGCAGCACTCCTTCCTTCCCCAAGTTGCTCTGTTCATGGTGTTTCATGGTAGCAATAGTAACCCTAACCAGAACACAGGGCTTCTCATGAAGTTGAGTCTTCAGGATGTTAGAGGCAGCAAATGCTTTCAAGCAAGGAAGGCCTTCAAAGCTGTCATATGACTGACTGACTGACTGACTGACTGACTGTGCCTCGGGACGTGGTTGAATCAATTCTGTTGGGATTTTCCTGGCACCCAAGGGAAGTATAGCTTCCAAGGAGAAGAGAGAGTTCATAAAAAATAAAATAATTAATGTCCTGCTTTCTCCTTGCTGGTAACAAAAAACCTGAGGCTGGGAAATTGACAACAACCAGAAATGTATTTCTCACACTTCTAGAGACTGGGATGTCCAGGATCAAAGCTCTGGCAACTTTGATGTCGTGGGGAGATGCCCTCTTGGTCTGTAAGATGACAGCATGAATATTGAGGGGCTGAAAGCCATATTTGCCAGGGTAGAAAGGCTAGAATGGGAAAAGCAGACCTACCTACTTTCCTCTGGTTGTTCTGTGAGGGGCTAACCCCACTGATGAGGGCTATGCTCTTATGTGTTTTTCATCTCTCTCTGTCATCATGGTGATAACTATTTTGTCAGGGCTTTTGGGACATATGCATTCCATAGTAGCTGTTTACATGAAGAAAGAGTAGCCAGCACGTAGCGGGAGTGGCCAGATCAAACTGGAAAAAACTAATCAGAGGGTGGTTCTAGAAGAACAGCTCTGAACAATGGTCCAGCCAGAGAAAGTGTTGCCTAGCTATGAGGGTATGGGCCCATCCATAAATGGCCTTATCTGCTTTTACAATCAATTAAGTGCTGTGTGCATTTCCCAGTAGAAAACTAACAGCGTTTCCCTTACTAATGTGCTTATCAAAGGCTCATTCCAAGGGATTGTTTCACTCTTACTGCTGCTGTGGACACCACTTTTCTCTGGAAGACTTTGGAGCCTGAAACATAAAAAAGAACCATGACATCCCACCTCCCAGGTGATTTTATACTTGTGTGGTAGAGCATCGAACCTCTGGAGGCTTTAGAGCCAAGCCATACCCAGAATGCTTACCTAAGATGCTGACCATCTGTATGAGTCAGCTGCATTAACCTGGAACGAATTCGTTTTGAGCCAAGCAACGTCTATCAGCCATTTGTAATGTGCTTTGTAAAATTAAGTAAAAGGCCAGTTATTTTAGTACTTTTGTCAATGTTTTACTGTTCCTGATAGTCTTTAAAAATGTGTTTGGTTTTGGTTTTATTTACATGTGTGCATCTGTGTATGTGTCTTTTTTTTTCAGTGCAGAAGGGGATTTTGGACCCCCTGACTTGAAGTTTCAGGGAGTTTGAGTCACATGACCTGGGTGCTGTAAACCAAACTCAGGTGTTCTGCCAGAGCAGCATGTGCTCCAATACTGAGCCATCCCTCCGGCGACTTCATAGCCTTTCAAGGAGGCTGATTGTTGCCTGTGCTTGTGTCATGTACCTTTGCCTGTGTGTTTGTTTTCCTTGGAATTTACACCTCCTCCTGACTTTAAGATCAGATTCCTTTAAGTACAGTTAAGTTGTGTGGGGCTTTTTTGTTTTTTGTTTGTTTGGTTGGTTGGTTTTTGTTTTGTTTTTCGTTTGTTTGTTTGCTCCTTTTATGCTCCTGTAGTGTAGAGTTAGATATGAAGCTCATTTTAAGTTTTCTGTTTTTTAAAATTTACTTGGTAACTAGTTTTGCTCATACTGAGTGAAAGGTTGTAAGCTGGTAATTGTTATGGGCACATGAGTCATGAATGTGATCATTAGAAACCTTTTAGGGAATTGACAAGACACTTTAGACAGCAAGTCCATGGGTAGGATTCTCCATCACATGTTCATGAGCTAAAAGGTCCCCTTTTTGTTGTTGTCTTTCCTTTTTCTTTTTTAATTCATTTATTTTAATAAAAGGGTCAGTGACTGGCCTGAAGCCATAGCTCAGTCAGTAAGAGCACGGTTGCAAAGAACCTAAGTTCTATTTCCAGCACTCATGCAGCCACTCACAACCATCTAACTCCAGTTCTAGAGAATCCAATACCCTCTTCTGGCTTCCATGAGCATTGCACATAAATATTGCATATCATAAATGCAGGCAAACACTCATAGACATAAAATAAAAATATTTTAAAAGGGACAGTGAAGGATTTATCTCTGAGCATCACAGGATCAAACACTAACTAGCTACTGCCTACAATTGTCTGTATTAGTTGCATTTCTTGTTGAGGTGACAAACACTTAAGAAAGGGAGAGCTTATCTTGGCACCTAGCATGAAGGCATGGTTCATGGTGGTATGCTGGCATGGCTGTAAAGAGTCGCTTCACTTGTATCAGAACTCTGAAGCATGGAATGACAGTGCCTCTGCAGTTGGAGGACAAGAAGAGATAAATGCAAGTATTCAACTTGGCTTCTTTTTTGTTAGCCTGACACCCTTGTCTTTGGGATAGTGCCACTCACCTTGGAGGCATGTCTTTCCTTCACAGTTAAATCTCTCTGGGACCTCTGTCACAGATGTGCCCAGAGGTGTCTCCTAGGTGATACCAAACAAATGAGGTTGAAGATGAAGATGCCTCTCACAATATCCAAATGAGACAATGATGACCCATCGATGGGTGAGGTCAAATGTTGATATGCAGTTCTGTCTGTCAGGAAGTATGTCTCCTGATTTCATTGCAAAACCCAGTAAGCAATCTGAAGAAACACTAACAACCATCATAGAAGAAATGAGACAAGAGGCTGAGGAATAAATAAAGACAATTCCCCAAGGAGGTCTTTGATTTTTCAAGAGCTTTAAATATCATTTGGAACAGATACTCATGGGCCAAGGTTCACAAGCAGAGAACGAGGCAGCTAGCTACCACTGGTCTGTAGCCCACTGGACTCCTCTGGGTATATGAAAATCTGACTCTTACATATCCAGAAAGCATCCTCCACTAAGCCATGATGTCCTTTCTTCTGTGATTCAGTTCCAGGCTTGTGACTCCAGCTTTGACTCCCACTTAGGCAGTATGTGGCTATACCATCACAGTCTAGGGTGACATGAAGAGACACCATATAGAAGAGAAAGTCCAACCACAGTCCCAAGACAGCCCTGACATCACATGGTGTAAGGGAGCCGCCATTTTTAAAGGGGCTGAAAGATTCCTGCTTTCCAGATGAGGCTTTCTGAAAGGAAGGGTCAGAGAATAGTGGCTTTGTGCCAATTTTAATATATGTTTAAGCTCAAAGTATAGCTTCAGATGTTAATAAGATAGAAAGAAGAAAAATCTATAGCTTTGATGACCATTTATTTCCCTTTGCTTGGGAGCTGAAAAGATTTCTTGCAACTACCCAGAGGAGAGATGTGGAATATACAATGTTGCCAGTTTTCACTTTCACTTGGTTTTATCAACTTTTGCTAACTTATAGTTTGAGTGATAAAATTATATATAGCCAAAAGTGACAGATTTGTCTACATGTTTGCATATATATACATATGAATGATTCTGAATATTTTATTCTATTTTTAGTTTTGTGTGTATATGCACCGAAGTGATGATACTTGCAGAGATCATAAGAGGGCACTAAATCCCCTGGATCTGTAGTTACAGACAGTTGTGAGCTGCTCAGTGTGGTTGCTGGGAACAGAACTCCCATCCTCTGGAAGTGTAGCTAGTCTTCTGAGCATCTCTACAACCTTAATTGTTTTTTTTTTTCATACAGTGGCTTTCCATGGTGCTAAATTTTAGCTCAATATACTATACTGAACTATACAATGTATTTTATTATGCACTTACCTGGAGTAGAATAACAAAGACAAAATAAGAAATATTTCCCATCTCCTCAGATATTTCCATCTATGGTTTGTGGGGAGGAAGCTAAATGGAGTATTTTGTGTGTTAGTTGTACATGAATGTTCCTATTTTTTGTCCACTTAAGGGATTTAAACTCAGAATAATGGTGACTACAGAACCACATAGAGTAGAAAGATCCTACACTATGTCAAATTGGAGGTATAGAAGCAAGTTGAGACAATATGTGAAAGGTTCTTTCCATATTAGAATACACTCACTCTATAATCCAGCATTTTTTCTCTTGTTATTTTTGAAAAAGTAATGAAAGCACATGCTTATATAAAAACTGTTACACAAAATTCATAGCTCAAGCCTAATAATGCCAAGGTGAAAACAACGCCAGTGTCCAGCAACATGTAAATGACTAAATAGATTCTGGAGTGCCCATAAATTGGAACACTTATTCAGCAATAAAAAAAGCAAAAATGCTTGAAGAAAAAGGAAGCAAAACAAGATGATTCCCAGAATTATTGTGTTCAGTCATAATATTCAATAATTATGGTCTCAGGTTGGACTCCTGGCCTCCAGGATGGTGAGGTGGTAAATGTGTATTTTCAGAAGAAAGTTTGTATCACTTGCTTCTGGTGAAGTTGGAATACTGATACAAGAAGTAGCTTTAGATTCTGTGCTGTTTCCCATGTGCAAGAAGCAGAACAGTTTTATTTGAAAAAGAAAATGAAAAATCTGTTTTACCATTTAGTCTCTAAAATATGAAGCAAGACATATTTGTTGCATATCCCATAAATTGGAAATGACTCAGAAAACACTTTGTTAGATAGACTTTGTGGTCATCTCTTCCAGACCAAAGGTGCCTCTCTCTCCTCCCCTCTCTCTCCCCTCACTGTCTGCACAGTCTCATGTCATAGTTATAATTATGTGTTGTTTTGTGATCATTTTCTTTCAGTTTTTTTTTGTTTGACACAGAATCTGTCCACAATTGACCTAAATTTTATATCAGTTGTTTAGCATATTTATTCCTTTTTTTCTTCTATATAAAATTTGCTGGCACTATTGGTAGAATTGTGCTATACTCAAATATTATTTATGAAGATTGACACTTCAGTGTTACGCTTGTCGTTAAAAGGTTTGAAACCCATCTCGTGACCCGGCATTGCTGTCATTTAATTTTATTTGTCTCTATCTCTCATTTCATTCTTGCTCACTTTCCCACTAAATGTGTAGATTTTGCATGAGAGTTCCCCCATTTTAGCTTCTACTTCTTTGTTACTCCTTTTGTTCAAATATTTACGTTATGCCAGACAAACTCACCCAAATTTCATGTTCATTTTACTCTGATGTACTGGAGTATTTTGAGGATTTTAAGCCTATCATCAGCAGAATAACACCACATACCACTTTCCTCTCACAGTGTTAATGTTTAACTACTCAAATCGCTCATCTTTGTCCTTCCCACCCTGTTGCTCAATATTCATGGATGCATATATGCTTATTTGACTTCTGGTCTTAATTTAATTTTGGTGGTTTTGTATTTGCTTAAATAGTACTTATAGAATATAAGTCATTTTCTTTCCTGCTTGCCTTTCTTTTTGGCTTTTAGAGACTTGATTTTGTTAAAAGTACTTTAGCTTGTATTTATTTTATCCTATGAATTCTTTTTTGCCTTATTAATTTCTGCACTTGTGTTTGTTAGTTACTTTCACTTTCTCTCTGTGAAGTGTGTGTGAGGGTGTGCTGTGTTTGTATGTTTAGTGTACAGTATGTGATATGTGTGCAGTCCTTGCGTGTGAATGCAAGGGTGTCTGAGCTTGTGCATGTGTGTGCAGAGGCCAGAAGAGGATGTTAGGGGCCTTCCTCTACCACTTCTGTCCTGTTCTCATGAAACAGGCTCTCTTACGGGATGGGAAGGACAGTTTCGGTAGGGTAGAGGCCGGAGAACTTGCAGGATCCACCTATACTGCTCCTCGGTGCTGGAATCACTATTTGCAGCTCTGCCTGTGGGTGCTACGGACTTGAAGATGGGTCCTCATGCTTGAAGGCCAAACACTTTACCCACTGCACTGTCTCCCAGCTCCTGGGAACAAGTTTTGCACCACTGTGATGAATGACGTAAGAAAGCAAGGATTTATTTATCATTGCAGTTTAATAAGAGTCACAGTTCATTGGTCACAACTTGCTCTATGTTTATGAGCCCACAGTGGGGCAGAGAATCACAGTGAGAGGGAAATACAGTCTAGGCTACTCACTTTGGGCTCACTGGAAGTAGACAGGGAGATAAGAACAGGCTGAGCCTCCTCCCCTTCCATCTAACTCTAGCTTATCAGGTCTCTTCAGGACTGGCTGCAATGTCCTCTTCTGTGGCCTAGCAAGGCTGCTCCTCCCTCAGGGGGCAGGGGGAGAGAGGTCGAAGAGCCAGCCATTGAGTTCACGTCTGAAATAGTTGCTGTTCCCCTTACTAGGGTACCCACTTGCATATTGAGCTACCATTTGCTACATTCAAGCAGGGGTTCTAGGTTATATCCATACATGGTCCTTGGTTGGAGAAACAATCTCATAAAAGAGCTCTGTGCCCTGATATATTTGGTCCTTGCAGAGCTCCTGTCCTCTCCAGGTTATACTAACTCCTCCTATCAGTGGACTTGGAAAAGGGCAGGGAGGAGATGAGGGAGGAATGGGGGGATAGGGAGGGAATGCGGGAGAGGCCTATGGCTGGGATACAAAGTACATAACCTGTGATTAATATAAAATAAAAATGTTAAAAACATAGAACGTCTGTTTTGAACCATGAAATTGAGGCATCATAAAGCACAATTTAGGTACAAAAAAAAAAAAAAAGACAAAAAGAACAGGCTGAGCACAGGATTCCTCCTCCAAATGTACCCCAGTGAATTTATTCCTTCGTGGTGGCCCCACCTCCTAAAGATTCCAAGACCTCCCAAAACAACCATCAGCTGGCGGCCAGGCCTCCAGAGGAGACTTTTTGTATCCATACTACAGCAGCGTACCTATTACAAACTCCACGTAGTCAGACTATGTTTTACATTTTCTATTTATGGACTTTGTTTAATAGCAAATTGTTTGAAAGTCATTTACTACCGTCCGGAGAGTGGCTCAGAGGTTAGGAGCATACACTGCCCTTCCCAGCAGGCCCACAGCTGCCTGCAACTCCAGTTCCGGGAGAGTCAGCGTCTTCTTCTGGCTACATCAGGATCTGCACACAATTTTGAAAAAAAAAAAATCTGAAAAACCGTCTTGTATCAACTGGTGTAATTATGTGAAATTGACAAAGTTCAGCAATTCCACACACCCAGTAGGTGTACATATGAGTGTATGTCTGTGTTTTCACAAAAACAATTTCTCCATAATTTTCATGTTTTGTATATGTGGCTACTAAATCTGCTTGGATCCGTGGATGTATCTCTTTGTACAGTCAGCAATTTAAATTATAGAACAATTATTTTGCTTTATTTTATACATTATTGCAGTTTTTAATTAATGCACAGTTTGGAGAATTCAAAATATATTAAATTTGAAACAAAATGAAGCCTTTCTCCTGCAACCATCACTATTACCAGTTTGTGCTTTTCTTTTCTCCCAAAAGGAGAAAAGAACGTACAAGCAAGAAAAAATATGCCAGTTGGCTTATAGTGGCTTTTTGGTTTTGTTTGGTTTGATTTTTTTTTTTTTTTTTTTTGGTTTTTCGAGACTGGTTTTCTCTTTGTAGCCCTGGCTGTCCTGGAACTCACTCTGTAGAGCAGGCTTGACTCAAATTCAGAGATCTGCCTGCTTTTGCCTCCTGAGTGCTAGGATTAGAGCCTCCTCGTGCTTGTTTGTTAAAATTATCTAAGTAACAATATACCTAGAATATAGAATAGGTTGGCTCTATGTTACTGGCTATGTAACATTTCAATAGACAACTGTATCAAAATTGGTTCATCTAATATTGCTGAAAATTTATCCTAAGCTCCTGCTGCATCTAAAATGGAGTATTTCCTGCTGTTATAGTGGTGTATTGTCTATGCAACAAATAATATTTGATGATGGAAACCTAAGAGGAAGTATTGACATGCCAGGGAAGTTGGATATTTAACTGTTCTATAGCTAGTATAACCGGATGTGTAAGAGTCAGAATTCAAGATGTTCAGATTCCTTTAAAGTGCCATTTCAGGCTTGAAAATGGTTCTTGCCTGATAAAATTAGACTTATGCCTAGGACAGAAATAAAGGCATTTCCCTGAGATAAGAAAAGATTCGCCTTGAAATACATTCCTTCTTCTTGGTATTGGATAGATAGAGAAGGTAGCCAGATGCAGGCTTGGAAGCCATTGAGGATGGACCCCTCAGTGTTTACTTTGATTGTCCTTTAAGATGTAAAAGGGCATATAACAATGTGGTAGTCTCAGGAATTTCTTGAAAGCCATTAAAGGAAAAGTTATTTCCTCCTTCTCAAAAGAAGTAAATCTGAGTTCTATCTCTAGCACTGGGTAGAGACAAGCCATTCTGATTTGCCCCAGATGTTAGAATATTATATATTACTGTCTATCCCCTTAGACATTAATGCAGCTTGGTATGTCAGTCACATGGCCTAGAGACCCCTTACAGAAGAGCTGCTTTGTCTGAAGACATGCTAAGGAGAGGGGAGGATTAATTATCCCCTCAACAAGATCACAAGAAGCCTGCCCTTAAGGCAGCCACTTGAAGATCTTCATTTTTCTCCCCTCCTGGAATTCCCAGCTTGCCTGCCCTGTTCCTTTTCTCTCCAATGAAATGCTCTCTAATGAAATGCTCAGTTTTCTGCTGAGTTTGTTCCCATCATCTCCTATTAATGAGACAGAGAACCCATAAAAGAGATCTCCAGTCGACCCCAGCCTTCACACTCTGTGTGTGTCAGAGAAATGAGAGCGAGGATGGAAGCCCTGAGCAGCCACCAGTACAGGAAAGCTTGGGGCTGTG